>JABFQA010001535.1:0-13488 GCA_022817065.1 Probaryconus sp. ZL-2020 | reverse complement strand
ATGAAAAAAAAAAAAAAAAAGAAAATACGAGAAAATAGAGAGTTATATATAAAAGGCGCAAAAGTAACACAGCAGGAAAATTTCCGAATGTGGGATCCCGCACTTGGAAATTTGAATCTCCAAGTCTGAGACCAGCAGTGCGTATAAGATGAATGTATACAATACTAAGCACAGTTGCAAGAAAAATTTGTTCCTGAATTTATAGTCTTGCCCATCGGTTAGTAACTGACAGTATAATATACAATCCTTACATTTTATTTACATAACATTTTCTTTTTCTTTCAAAAATTGCTTTGCGCAAAAATTTATCCCTTATTTTATATTTCACATTATGAAATGGCGCTCGATTTAAATCTAAGATTTAAATTTCGGAATGTTTATCAATGATAAACAATCTTTTCATTATGACGAACGAAATATCGCGTTTAGCGTCACAGCTGATGTAGAACAGCTTCAGAAATGTTAAGCGTAACTGAGATGTTGATTTAACAAGACAGTTATTGGATGCAAAGCATGACGGCTACGTTGAATTAGATTATATTTCTTTTCGAGTGTACGAAAAAAAAATTGCTATAAATAAAATTTTTCCCCTTTGCCGCGACGGTGGAATAACCATTAGAAGCATATTTCGTGCTTCAACAAGTACAAAATTGTTTTTTTCGTGGAAATCGAAAAAAAAAAAGGAAAAAAACAAACGTGCGGAATTCTGAATCGAATCGATTCGCCATGGGAAACACATAAAAGTCATAATCGCAATAAAACAAATCGCGACAACAAGACTTTAATTAAAGTGTAGAGTCAAAGATTACGCAACTGAACGCGAGCAGATTTTTAATTAAGATATTTAATAAAAAGCAATGATTGAGACAATAAGCGTCGCTCAAAGTCCAGTTGCTCATTCGACCATTCAAAGTTCAATAACTGTCTCACATCCGGCTGCAGAATCGTTTCTCTATTGAGCCATAAAAAGGTAGAAGTCGCAATCAGACTTCAACGAGCTCACGCCGTTCCTATCCACCAATTACCGAGAACAATTTGTGTAATCGTTCCTACGTCGCTTGTATATTTATACAAGCATATTCATTCATATCTTTTTAAATTTAAATTATAACGAACGAACGTTTCATTGGTTTATGGCTGACCGAACATTGACTCGACCACTTGTTCTACTGAAGATATATTAGTTGACTTAAACATACATTTAACAATTGAACTATTAATAATAATGTCTCTGTGTACAATTGGAGTACCTGTTTAAGAATTCGAAATAATAGTCCGACACTCCAAAATTACCGTTCCTTTAAACATACGTGTTATTAGTTAAAGTGTCGTCGGTTTACGACCGAAGGAAACGTGGAACAATATTGCTGGCAACCAGCAAGATCGTATGCACGAATGTGTAGTATTTCGCGGGACACTAAATGGATTTACGTAGCAGCGCCGTTGTGTTGGCGGGCGTTATATCGCAGCCGGTGGGGGTCATAAAAGCGGTCCGCGAGTCGAGATATGACCGAAACGTATACAACGTAACATCGAGTCATCATCTTCAGCGCCCCGCAGGAGGCAAAGGGCACGGGCAGGAAATGTTACCGCGCATGGAATGCGGCCAAGTCTCCGGGTCGAGGAGTTATGGGTCTACGGTGCGACGGGAGGATCAGTGGATCACTTACTGGGCGATTTAAAAAAGATTCCTAACAAAACTGTATTGTGCGGCGCGTTCTGCGGGAGTCAATGGTCCACGACCCCAATCCCAGTCGTTTTAGCTCGAACAGCGTTATACGAGGCTTTTATTGCGACAGTAGGGCTGGACGTACAAGCAACGAAACATCCCCTATTTTTTCGTTGCAGGGTAATCTGATGGCGTATTCTTTGCCAGTTATACAAAGTAAATCGGAAATCGACGGGAGAGAATTTTTATTTGGAATCAGAGAGGAAAATTAAGCGTTATTTCAAAGTGATTCTATTTTAAATCGTAAAATTTATCAAATAACAACGTTTGTCTAATTATTAAAGATATTGAAGCAGCTTGAATTTGTAAATTCCTTTAACTGACGTAAATTTTAAAGACGACGGTAAGTTTATTCGATGACAGAATTCCAAGTTGCACACTTTATAATAATCGTGACTTTGTGTTTCCATAATTTTGTAACAAAAAGTGTAAGGTAACATCAAAAGCGAATATAAGAGAGGCGAAAGCAACGCGCTGGTAGGAGGTGCATCAACTCGACCACCAATAAGATAATTCCTCCTAACTAAAACGTTCGTTTGTGAGGCACGTATCTAACTCCGAGGTTAATACAAACGACGAGAGTATATAAATGAAGGGAGGTACGTCATCTTGGGGTTCCGCTAACGAGTTTAAAGTACAAGAAGTAAAGGTAAGCCAAGCGAAGAAACTCGGAAACAGCTCAAAACTATGAGCAGCACAACGAGGATTATTATAAACGAACGTTGCTATTAAATTAGACTTGTCTATCGTTTTATAAAATGTCTTACTCTCTTGATGTTGTTCAACTTTTTAACGTTCGCTTGGAACAAGGAAAAAGTAAATGCCTTTTCGTCATGGAGCGCGCCGCCACTTTATATATCCTTGGACTCACTCGGAGATACTTACGCACACAAAACGTTTATAAAAATTCATTATTAACTTTATAATGAATTATAATTCATTTTACGAAACCTAAAGAGTTTCGTAAAATTTGTTGTTTTATTTTCTAAACTATTTTAATTTCTGCAAAATTTTTGAGTGCACATTTCCTAATACATATTCGACTTCAGAGCACGTTTTACTTTTTATTGAAGGATAAAAAAAATTCTTTATTGATCAATGATATTTAGATGAGAGAATTTCGATGGATTCGATTAAATGCAAGTTCCTTGACCTGAAGGAACATATGATTACACTTAACGTATTTAATACTTTATATCGTGTAGTTAATTAAATTACGTATATATTGATTGAGGTTAATTGTATTGTAATTGAATTATAATTATGCTGACAAACACTTCGTCGTGTAATAATTGTTGTTTGAAATTTTGTGAAGCTCTCTCATGTTATGTTCGAAAGTTAAATATATCTGGTGTTTGTGCATTTATAATTACGCTTTTATATACCGACATATTTTGACATTATGTCAGTAAATAAATAATACATATTGAAATGAAATGAAGGCTATTGAAATCAAAGTTTTCAAGTATAAATGTTTGTACTCAATATTACTAGTCAGGAAAGTGGCGATAATAATGGGTGTATCAATCAACGGCGTTCCAATAGAATGACTTTCAAAAGCATTGGTTTAGATATGAAGAGTGCAAAATGTTTCGATCGAGAAATATTTACGTACAGAAAACTTCACATTTAATATTCATTCACGCGCATATGATTGCAAATCTTTCTCGGCAAAAATTAAGAACGGGAAATTTTTAAAATCAAAAATTTCTTCTCGCTAATGTATATTTCTCTCAACAATAATTTTCAGTTAAATGTATTTCATTAAAATTTCAAAATACTATTTAAAAACAATTCTCAAATAAACAGCGAGTATTTTTCAATCGAATTATTATTCAAAATAATGAGTTTCAGTTTATGAAATTGAAATAACAACTTTAATTGTTTTAGCAACGTTATAAACTCTATTAAAACATATCGCAGTCTTTTAAAGTCTAAAAATCCCAGGTTAAAATTACAATGTGTATAGCTTCCATCCTGTTAATTACATTTCATTTTATTTATCATTCGGAGACGGCGTTTTGTATAAATATCACATCTGAATTACAACGTTTTATTTCATAGAATTTTTTGTCGTATCGATTACCTGTATCGTTTTACATGATCAACAATTTCAGCTTTTAATACGTGAGAGAATACTATATTTTCCAACGCAAAATCTTTAATCTAACGTCAAAACTTCACTCCGTGATATACGTAACGTCTGTCCAACGTTGCATGGATAACATGTCTTATCTTAATACGTATGTTGCATATAATATAGCAGCATAATCCATTGATTAATTAATATGTAACACAGCATATCAATATTTGTATACATTCTATTCGTGTATTATTTTTTATTTCATGTTGTTTTTTTTTTTTTTTCCTTTAATATTGCGAAGAAAAATGCTTTATAAATTACTATTTTAAAATATGTGGCTATACATCATGGAAATTGCCTCGAGGTTTATGGCTTTCTTTTTAACAACATTTTTTAAACAAATATAATTCGCGGTTGAAATTATTTGCTTCGAACGTTTTCTTTTTGCAATAATAAAGAGATAAATAACTGTATAACGCATTATGATTTTATGGTTCTATTTTAGATTTACTTTTTACAACTCTATTTTACATTTACGTTTGATCTAATATTTTACGAGAGATAAGAAAATTAGAATTTTTTAATATTTTTTCCACAAATAGAAATTCTAATTTCCCGTGTACCTTTATAACGTTGTGATCAAACTTTTTTCACTTAAGAGAAAACAAACATTTGTTAGAATAAAAGTTCACTGAAAGTCTTTTCTGGTATAAAATGTCTTCTAACGAACACTACATTTAAACACTAATGTTCCTGAATGCGTACATTCGTTTTTGGTTTACTCAACTTGATGCTTTTCGTAGGTATTCATTTATCGCTACAGAAATGAATAAAAATTACTAAAAGACTGCTGCTAAAAGTTTTCTTTTCAAATCTTTCTAACTTTGTGCTTTTAAAAGCACGAATATGAGATATTCTTAAATCCCTTTCTTATTGCATTTCCTAATCTATTTAAAATCTTTCTATTTTCGCGTAATTAAGGTAATTAAATTAATAAACTTTTCTGTCGTAAATAAAAATTAATTATTGACAATTACATAAAACAACGAATTTACGTTATAATGATATATTCGTACCCAGTAACTGAAAAACGATAGGATAGAATAGATTTCAATTAAAAACTATTTAAAAAAACTTGAATCTCATTACATTTTCAAACAAATTACGATTCACTGATACTGAATATTTCTCAATTCTAATTTTACAATACAGAGTACCTGTTCTGAATTGTATTCTATCTGAAGTGATGGTGCAGATATTTTATCTTATTTAAAAGATCTCTTGATCCTGCAATTTTTGCTTATTTTTAAATATCCCTATGAATAAAATGCGAAAAAGTTTCATAGACAAATGTTGGATAATGTTAATTTTTTTGTTTATTTTAATTATTTGTAAAACATGATTATATCATATTATACCGATTTCAAGGTTTCAGGTTCTGGTCATTTATGTTTGTTTTCAATCATAAATTGTTTGAAAATGAAATGAAATTTAAGACAATTTCAATCGTAGCAAATTATACTCTATCGTTATTTTGTCTATTCTATCCTATTGTTTTTCAGTTACTGGGTAACAAATTGTTTGAACCGTTCATCAGATTTGCATGCAGTCCATTCGTATTTCACAGACAAACTGCGAGAAATTTCGCGAGGCATTTCGTTATCTCGCGAACACTTTATTCCGCGCGTGTAGCATCGCATTACATGTGCCATCAGGCAATTTCTATTCATCGATCCCCCCCAAGCGCATTTGAATACAACCGTAGCTATTCATAATGCGATACTACAAAGTTAAAGTTTTACAACTTCGCAAAAGACAATTTATTTTCTACCAACGCCTAGATGTAAATGCGAATAAAGTAGCAGAAAATGAATGCATGTACCTAAGCAGTAAAAACTACGTAGACTCGGATTTATTACAATACAAAAGCACCGGGCCGTATTACCCTGATACACGTTATGAATAACGCCTTGTACTCGATAGAACATCTTTATCGGTTACTTAAGGTGTTCGTAACGATCCATCATCCTTCATCTTCCCTTAAGAACTTACAGCCGTTGTTTTTCTTTTAAGAAGGATCGATACATCACGAACTTTACTTTTCCAGTAAAGTTATTTATAATATTCTAAGCGCTGCAATTATGGTGATAGGACAGCATTATTATTCCAACAATTTTGCTTCGTCATACAAAAGATTTCATCTTGATAAATGGAAAAGGAATATTGTATTTTTTTTTTCTTCGAGGTACAACCGTTCAGAATTTATTAGAAATATGGTTATTTGATTACATGTAAGTGTATCAAGTTTTTATGTGTGTAATGGAGATAGGGTACAATGGATGAAAATGTTGAGAGCAGAAAAGTACGAGGTGAAACGACTTTGGTAAAGTAAAGGCGGATAATTTTGATAGCCATAATAAACTAAAAGTTTCTAGCCATAGATTTGGAGGGAAAAAAAAGGGTCAAAACTTTTTTATTATCCAGGTCAAGCCGATCAGGTAGAGAAAATACATTAAATATTAAATCAAGCGTGGTTTATTTTTACTACCAGATCGGCTTGACCTGCGTAATAAAAAAATGTGTTACAGTTCAACCAATCTACTGATAAAGACTGCGACGTTTTATGATGACGATAAAATTGTCCCAAATTGAGTCAAAAGTCTTGAAAAAGATTACGTTTCATCGCGGTTTTGAATTTTTCAATAGACGAGAAATTAATTTTTTTTTTTTTTTATATATAATATTCAAGTTTATAGTTAATTTCTTTTGTTCGTGATTCGTGAATTGAAGAAACAAACAAAATTTAATTCACGTCCGATTGCTGACATAATAGCGATGATATCTTACGTTATGAGCTTTTCCTCGGTGTAATTGAATTTGTTTAAGAAAAAGGATGCGGAAGATTGATGAAAGTCACCATTGTACGTACATTTACGTGGGTTGTATGCACGTTATTGTACATACATACATGATACAGAGTGGTGGCGCACCTTTTCGTGACGTACGAGCCAACCCTCGTGCTCACCGCTGATGTGTAAGTATGACAAGTACTTGATCATACTTGCTCATTCTTAGCTTATCATAACATATATTCACCTTGCTTTAACGGAGCATTTAAGCCGCCGGAATTCCGGGACCGTCGTGGGGCTGCGGAATTGTTTTCAATTACTTACGATTCTATCTCGGTTAAAAGTTGAAATTGATTTTAACTGTCAACCGATTTTTCTTTGGGGTTTCCTGTTTCAAAGATCGCGTATGAAGAGACAGAGGAACTGCCGTGTGGAGTCGAAACCGAGCGTTTGGGCGTTTGAAAAATGGAGTGCGCTTTGCGTGACTAATACTGTGTGTATTTTTGTAGCCAAATCAGAATGGGATCTTGAAAGTGATTAGGGTAATTTTCTCTTCGTGGAATTCCCTGAATATTTTCCTTCGCTTTATTTATTTTGGCGAACTTTTGTCAGTAAATTCACTTCGATAAGCACGGTAATCCAACGTTTTACAAACAAAAAAAAAAAAACTTAACATCGCGTATCGTCAAACGTAAACAGAGTTCAATTACAGGTCACGTGGAGTGATAAAAATACAATTTTTTTTAGTAACAATCCAACTACGACAAAATGTATTTATATTGTCAGTAAATTGTTCATGCGATAATGTCATCACAGGTTATTGATTTTATATCAATTTTCCGAATATAGTATTTCATCGAACAAATATGTTGTCTCTAAATAATTGTCCCCTTTAGTTTGCAGTATTCATTTCAGAAGAACACGCCCCAACAATTTTTTGCCCTGAAAAATTTTGAAGAAACAATCATTTATTAATCCATCCTTTTCAACCCTGGTCTCCAACTAAATTACGTCGATCGTGGAAAATAAAATATTTTCAATCTAACAGCAACGTTTCCATTCGTTTATATTGCTAATTATTGTTTGCTAAAATAATACAATTGCTAATTAATTAGATGGCCGTGGTTACCCGGCAAAAAGGCTATTATTATATATCATTTAGAGGCAGGTGTTGGATGTAGTGATTCTAAACCAGTCTTATGTTACTATAGTCTTTGACCATAGGACCACATCTGGCAAATAGTCAATGGAGGGCTCGATTCGATTTGCATTCACTCGAGTCGACACACACCTGGGCCTCCATGTTCGCATCCAAAGTAAGGTTTAGCTATGCTAAGTAGCCTCATTTTTCACTGCTTTTAATCCACACTTTTCTCCCTATCTTATTTCTTCCTACTTTTACTAATTTATAGACAAATATTTTACAGCAATAACTTATAAATTACAAAAGTCTTTTCTTTGGTTATATGAACGACCGAACTTCTGCTCGATTAAGATTATTTCTTGACATTTATATAATATAAATATTGTAAAATACATGTACCAGAAATGAGGACTTTCATGTTACGTGTAACATCGAAACACTGCTTGACACAAAGTAGAAATTTAAGATGAAAATTGATTGGGTATGAACGATTCTTGCAATGCGTTGTGACATTTTCGTTCTTTGGTCAGCAAAGAGTCAGCGTTAGTTTAATGTTTCAGATCTTGGTATTGGACGCGAGTTAGAGTAACCGAAGGTCGACAACTTCCGATTGGCCATCGGCCAAACCATAATCAGTTTTCCAACATCATCTCTTCGCTTCACTCTCTGATAAAGTTCGGGAATCTATGTACCGTTCCAGTATTTATCTTCTTCGACGTAAATATGAAACCTTTTTGTGATTGCGATCAAACTTCTAGTGATTAAGATCAGTAATTGAAAGTACAGGATTTGGAGAGGCGATTTTTGTCTCCGTTTATTTGAGGATTCTTTTTATTGTGGGAAAACGAATTTCATTTAACATTCTAATCAATGTTCATTGATCAGTTCAATATTCGCTCTAATTTCGTAGCATAAAATTCATTTTATAGAAAAACTATATTACTTGAAGAATTTCAATAATGAAATTCACATTCATTTAAAAAATATACGAATAGAATGTTGTATATCCGTTAATATTTTAAAGATATAATAAATTTCACAAATTGTTTAGAAAACTGTTCATCATTGGAATATAAACAACTGATTATAACAATTTATAACTTTAAATAAACGAAATGAATTGTTGTCGATCGTCAGAGTTCAACGAAACAGAATATTTCATTAACTTTGTTACGACAATTGAAATTGGCAAACTCTCATTTGAAGTTGAATGAGTAATATCGTTTGGTTTTCAGCAATTCTAATAGATTGATTCAAATGTTTGATTGAAACGCGTAATAAAAGTTACAATCGATGGTAATTTTAAGTAGTATTTTTGTGGGTAATGAAATGCGATTTAAATAGCCGAAGTCGATGGCGTGGGTTGGCGTTGATCGTGATTTTTCCGTGAAAAATTCAAGCCCAAAAACGTGGGTATTAAGCTTTTCGACACGAGGGAGTTGCACAAAAACTGTCGCTGATTGTTTCCAGCTATGCAATTTTAACACAGTGTAAAATTCGCGCACTATCGAACGGATTTTACCGGCAAACCGAGCTTTTTGTAACATAATGTAACGGAGAATGTATCCTCTCTAGATTCTGTAACCGCTGCTACGTTTTATCGTACTCTCTATATTTCTGTATTTTAGTGATGTGTGGTAAATATGATTATACTGAAAAGCATGGCAACGCATGACAAATTACCGACAAAAAGCGCACGTGAAATCCAGATTTATTACTATATTTTCGGACAATACACTCGAAAGCCTTATTCTCATGTTTTATTTCATTTTTTTTTTTTTTTTTTTTTTTCTATTCCTCACACGCGAAGTCACTGCGCTAATACTTTTGAATGATTAGGTTCTTCATTTTTGTGAACAGCGTTTCACTTTGAATACATTGCAAAATCAATTTTTCAGTATTAAACCCACGCAATGCACCGAGACAAAAGCTTTGTGAAAAATTTACGTTACCAATTTTATTATACCTCCGTGAAAACGATAATTAAATTTTCACAAATAAAAATTTCAACCAAACTTTTAATGAATTTTCGCCGCAAAACAAATTTCAACGTTAAATATGTATACACACAGATTGCTTAAAATTTCAATGGCGCTATATCAAAACTGATGTTACAGTTTTTCCACGCCGACAGACTTTACCTGGAAATATATTATGCAGAATTCGCGTGTTAAATAACGACAATGGGAGGAAATATTTCGAAGCAAAGTTTAGGTGATTTATGCATTAACGGAGTAACGTCGGAGAGTATTAGACATAAGTTTAAACGTTCTTCTGAACTCAAGCAGTCGAAGGAATAGTTTAACTACTGCATTCAGCTTCGGCGTACTACTCACGTGCATACTCCATGTGCATCGTCCTGTAGGTGAACCAACTGAATTTGGCAACGGCCGAGTTTGCTTTTCGAGAGTCCACGAAAGTCATTACAAGATCTCCTATTCACGATTTGCACGTGAAATACGCGAATTTGTTTACCATCCTCGTTATCATCCATCGATTCGTGTCAAGATTAACTAATGCAAATGGATACGTATCAGCAACTTTACGAAATGAATACTGCTCCAACTTAAATGAGAGCGATCTCATTTTAAATTTCGACAAGACTCATCCCCGCACGATATAACATCTCAACAGGAATTTCAAGAAGATGACAAAAATGCTTGTCAAATGACTTGAAATAATAAATCAGTAGTATAACTCAACGCTCGAGCCGACACGTTTCATTTACAGTTATACCTCAACGTAATCTCGTTATCAATATTATTTCGTTGTTTACTGAAGTACAACAATGCATTTCGAGATCCACTAAATCCCCACTTAATCCAATTTTGAGTTGGTCCTTTAAAAATCATCCGTTGGCTCGTCACATCAGAGAACCTTCAGCTAGCCATTCCGCATTGATAGATTATATTTTAATCCAGATTATAGGTACTTTGACTCGGTTTACTCGCAGCAACATATTACACCAACCTATAGCTTGGTGTAGGACAGTAGCTTGGTGGCCATAAGAGTCATTAGCTATAGCCGAGGCACGAGTCAAGAATACCAATAGGTTAGATGCGTCGCGCATCTCCATAAGCATAGTTGGGATTTCCGGGGCAGATGCACGGAATCGTAGGCTTTGCGGCGCATTAGGCGGCCACCGGCGCGCGAACGACGCCGAACGCGCCTCACCGAAATTACTATTCCGTAAATGAATATTTTACCATTAACTTTGCGCGTTCCATTGTAGTAATTGTTAACACTTCCGAGCATCGGGTGCCAAACCACAGGGCGCTACAATCAATTACGATGGCGTAGCGTCACGCCGCAGTCCATATATTATGCAGCACATCGAATGTCCCCTCAAATGATACCTACGTGTTTGCGTGGCCGTACTTTATACCTCGTTGCGTACGTTTGCATAGTCCGTATTGCCTCGCAACGGTGCCCTCGCGAATGGCCAATTTTACCCGGTGTATTCCACTCCCATTTAGCGCCGTTACGCACACGCGCTTAGTCAAAGATTTCTTCAAATACACAGAAAAAAAATAGTACAACCAAGAGAAACAATCGTTTCCGTGGCAAGAATATGTCCACGAAAACGAGCAGACTCATACAAATTACTGTTTCAGCTAATTTTGTTATGATTCATACTTCCACTTTTTGGAGATATGTACAGATGAAAAAGACGAACTTACTTTTGCATACAAATCAAAATGAATAAGCAAATTTGTTTATCGGCAAAACAAGTTCTGTTTGTTGCACTTGCTTGAGAGAATTTCGAAACCCCTGATCTTTCATTTGTGAAACATCAGTTTTAAATTCATATTACGTGTATACACTTGAAATGAATGCTAATCATTGATGATGTCATTCCGTTGTGGACCTTAACGAGCGCCTCTTTTGGCGCGGGCAGTTACGCCACTGCACGTTTTACCACGCGTATACACGTCGTGTATAAATTCAAGTCCAAGTGTCAACACGGTGCAGAGCACGCCGATAAATTGGCAGCGTTAAATTTAATGTCATTCATTCGGCCGGGTCCTCGAACGGCGTCATGTGCGACGACACTACCGTGTCACGCACTCGTCTGTTTGGATCCCGTTTGTATCACGCTGCGTACACTTTATATTCACGGCCATCCGAGCATATGATTTTGAAACGCTGGACGTTCCGCGGCCATATTTCGTCGTTAAGGCACGGACGAAGTTATTGCTGTAACTCGTCGAGCATTTTTTATGCACTTTAATGAATATAACGGGTTTTGGTTATGATAGTGATACATTGGGGGAGGAAACTACCCTTCTTTCAATGTTTCATAAATTTTAGAATTGGAATTTGACGCGAAACAATATTTGCTCAAAAGGTCCTGGCCAAATTAATGAGTTAATTTTTTATTTTAATTGAAGAACGATTAAAGACCATTTTTACGAGAGATTTATAAGAAAATTAGATAGAAAATTCTTAAACTAATAATGACCTAAGTAAAGTTGAAATTGTCGTTAATCAAATATTTGCCATTTCCGAATATATGCTTTATAAATTAAAAAGAGATTTTACGTATTATTAAGAATAGATTAGTATTTTAGGATGAGACGTAATACAAATCAGGTCCCTTAATTAGTATTCAGAATTCAAGGAACGATATTAATTTGAAAACGCATTTGACATAATGCACTGAATGATTTACATGCACTTCTTGAGCTCAAATTCATGATTACTTGTTCGACGTAGTCGTCATTGTTTCACGAATGATTTGCAATAATTGCAATAATTAATTGCAACAATTAATTAATTAACTGAAGTAACATATCATCTAAACATTGTCATTAATTTGTTTTATCATTTAATATGTTTTCTTTTACATTCAATTATGTAAATATAAATTTAGAACTCAGAGATATTTCATTTGTTTAATGGAAAATATGAATTATATGACGTGGTTTAATTTCTGGATTATAAAAAAGTAGTAAACTTGTAACATTTTTTATTATATAAATATTAATTTGTTGATTGTTATGTTGTTGTAGCTTGTGATATAAAGTCATCTAATGTAATAATTTATCATTTATTAAAACCTACGAGGCTCTATAAAATACTATTAAACACTGATAAAACGTGACATTTATTCCTGAATACACAGCAGAGTTGTACTAATGTTAAATTCCCATAAGTGCATTAGAGGTAAGGGAGTTTACACTGCATCGGGAACACTTACTTTCTTGACTTCATTTAATCATATTAATAAAACTAGTTACAAAATGTTCATGACTCTATAAATCCGAATTTAAATTATACCATGTCAAATATTTTTCACTTTCATATCAAAATTAATACAATAAATTTGTACGATATCATTCAAACAATTTTCATGATTTTTATAATATTATGTATTTATGTCGTAACTTGTCAGAGTATCAAACACGTTCCATAAATTAAGTTCTCAGATATTGCATTTTGTTCGACGTAATAAATGTATTTTAGTATAAAATAAATTTCCTCGCGATATACAAGAACGTGAATTAAAAGTCTGGCTTCATAAATAATGTTACGTTATTACTTTTTACAAATTTCACAGATTTTTTGGATACTAGTCGTGAAAATACAGCACTCAAAATTTGTCGATAGAATGTTTGTGTCAGAAAGTATTTTTCATTCAATAAATTTTATCTATACTTCTGAACAGAATAAGACAATTTTT
>JABFQA010001534.1:0-13489 GCA_022817065.1 Probaryconus sp. ZL-2020 | reverse complement strand
TCGATATTTCATATATTTTAATCAAAAGTAAAAATAATTTTAATTAGAATTTACCTGTAAGTAATACACCCAAAATTAAAAAGTATTTAAACGCTGCAGAATTCATGACTATTGTAAAAATTATATATTATATCAAACTATCACCATACAAAATGATTGCTCAATTAATAACTGAACGAAAAATCATTCTTTAATGCCCTTTTATAGTCAAATAAGTGATAAAAATATAATATTTATCTTTTCTTTTTAATTTATAACATTTATTTTCGTCAGTGATATGTATCATAAAATATTTAAATCTAAAAACTAATTAACTTCTTTCATTATTTTTAACTTTACATGTCTATGTATAAAATATCCTATCTAACGGGTGGCCCATTTTAAAGTTTTTCCTGTAATATTATATAACTTTTAAATCTGAAATTGCAATTTTTATTTTTTGTTGAAAATTCAGATATCATGAAAATTTGCACTTTAATCGACAACAAAAAATCTTAACGACCGTTTTTTAATGAAATTGTTTACACTTTAATAAAAAATCATTTATCAAAATTATTGTGAATCTCGATAAAGATCATTATTCATCGTGAGTGTTGCAATAACGTTTTGAGTAGATTGTTTCGGCGCGAACAGAGTAAGGTCGACGATTTTCAGTGTTTACGGCCAAATAAGAGGACCTGATGTATGCTCGGAACACATTACCCTTTTTCTGATTCGCTTGCGGCTTTATTCGATGCATCGGAGAGAATCTATCTGTAGCAAAAAAGTCTGTCACGGATTTCCATGTCGAAGGATTTCCCTAAAGTTTCTGTCCATGTACCACGAAGAGTAGTTCTCTCGCCAAGAGCATCGACATTGATGGATTCAAATGGAATGGCGCTATACCATCCATCGATTACGTCACTGGGTGTAAAGTATAGGCGTGCACATTCACTGTAAAGGTCTGCCTACATCAGTGTCTATGTAAAATTCACAATGTTACATTTTTTTTTTGTTACAGATACTTCAAACAATATTCGATACTAATCTGTATTGTAATTGTGTCAATTTAATTTTGATCGAGTTCACGGAGAAGTTTCAGAAAAATTACCATTTTTGTTGGTAAAAATTAATATCTTTTCTAATACAAAATTGCAACAAGCTAGCGAATTTTAACAAAAACAATGGTATTTTTTCAGTCAGGGAAAGTATATCCGCAAATTACCAACAAAGATAGTAATTTTTATTTGTTTTTTGTTTCTCAGTGTTGTTAATTATTTTTACTGAAACATTAACAATTTCCAAAAGGCACATTTTTTTTCACAATAGAACGACATTTATTGACAGACCATTAGTGTCAAGTTGAAGTTCCTATCTTCGAATGATAGAAATTCTGAAAGTTAGTTTCATAACATGTTCTAAAGAGAGACTGTGTGAGTTTGTATGTCGGTTGATGAGTAGTTTCCATTCGTGGAAAAGTGTAAGGAGTGTAATGACGATGGGGTTGGCTGGTGTCAGTAACCCGGAAGTTCGGCCATCGATTTTGTTCCGAGTCGCTTTGGCACACCCGGACGTCCGGAGCGGAATATGAAACGTGACATCATTTCTATACCTTCAATCTTGCATCACTTGACACTCGTCGAATTGCCCATTGGCAATGTGTATTGATTTGTCCAGGTTCTTTTATCGAAACAAACTCTCAGCAATATCCAATCTTTTGTTGTATTTCATATGTTTTTAGTTGAAAATATTCTTCGCTACATTCAAATGAGCAATGAATAAACATTGTATTGAATTCAATCATTTTTTTTTTTTTTTTTTATAGTACATTATATATGTTCAGTTAATTGCAACATTTTGAACAAATTAATTCTAAATGATTGCATTAGATGTTTGATGTCTGTCCTCGTCTGAAATTTCATTCCAGTTGAATGGAATGAAACGAAGCTGATCCTCTTGTTCAAAAGAATAGGTTCTTTTGCTCTCTATACTTTTTTAGCCGTGTCGAAGATCAATCTCTATCGACAGCCCTTTCATTTGACACAGATCTAGAAATGATCCAAAGAAAGTGCGAACGGCAACGTACGATAAATTCGTCTCGAGAAGCATATATCTCTCATAGCGGTGTCCGTTTCGTCGATGCCAACGAAGATGAATTGTGGTGATTCTAAAAGGGACTAGGACGTGACTCGAATCGGACGCAGCAACCTTGTCCATTGCGAATGCACACAAGGAAAAACTTTCGCATCATCAGACCTGCTATACGTAAAATGTTGTTTACGTATTCGCACAAAACACCGTCGTACGTCGCGTTGCGAACGCTGCTAAATCGTCTTTCTTTTTTTTCTTTTTTCATTTCTTCATTGAATGATCTGACTTGCAGTTCTTCTATAACAACAACCGTTGATTATACTTTTTCAATGCGCCAGATAGGTATTCCTGTTGAACAATACAAGAAGGCGTTCTTTGATGGAATTTTTTAGCGTTTCTATATATATAATAATATCGTTTGCAAAATTGAAATTTATTGCAATATATTATTTCGCGAATGTCCATTTTAGATTTTTTATCTTTGAGAAAATTATTTTTTTCTTTTGAGGGTTTGGCGAAATTAACAACTTTTGAAATGAAAAAAAAAGATGTAAAATGAAAAAAAAAAAAGGGAAAGGGGATTAGTTAAATAAAGAGACGAAATGCACGTTTACTGATGTACAAATCGTATTTCGTTTTTCGCTGGGGAAAATTTTGACGCGTAATTGACACGCATCGATGGTACTCCGAGTTTCTCCATTCAAAAGTGTTGCGTCCTGAATGCGACATTTGAAGTAATTTTCAGCCGTGATATTTATTGTTGTTGCCGTCGTAGTCGAACAATTCACTTTATAATTTAACGTGTAATCTGTAAAGTTAACAACTGTAAAAAATTTTTATTCCTGATTTAATTGAAAAGTTTCCTTTTGAAATCGTGAATCTGTCAAAAAACTGCACCAAATTTGCAACATCTCTAGAGATTAATAAATAACATGTCACATTTTAAAAATCATCGCAAACCCTTTCATTGGCACATTCGGCATATTAAAAGTCAAGAGAAAACAAGATTACACTATTCTCCGAAAGCCAACAATTTTTGCAAATTTGGATACACGGTACTACTAATTACCATATTCATCTTTTTCACAAAATCAATATTTCCTCCATCAGAGTCCCTGAAATATTTCAGATCTAATTTCATCCATTAATATCCAAATTCACCCAGGCGAAAATTGGATGTGCATCTCTTACGGTGACACGCGAGAACAAATGTCTGCATGATAATTCCAACGTTCTCGGCATCGTATGTTCTGGACGAGAAAATAACCGCAACGTCGATCCGCAATACGAACTCAACGACAGCAAATGAGCACCGCTTGGAAAACCTTTTAACCAAGCTAAAATGTTTGCATTAGATGATAGGGCAAGGTATCATGAGTCTGGATTTCGATCTTAGGTGACCAACGGAAGTTACTATATCGGAGAGAAAATGGCAGCACACTTTTATCCTCTTTTCTCGTTTCTCGTTTCTCGAGGTAAAGTATATAATATAGGGGTGAAATAGTTGTGTGAGAGCGTGTGTGTGTGTATCGCAGAAGCGAAGATCTCCATTTCCTGAGGAGAGCCGAATAAGAGGCGTTGTCCCATCAGTATTTTCCTCGCAGTTTTCTAGATGCTTCCATGCTCAGTTTACCATTATTATTATTATATCCAGGAAGATTTTTCCCTCGACGAGGAATCCTTTTATCTCGCTGAAAGAGAGGCGACCCGGCCGCAGGAACAAAGCAGTTTAATAAATTATTCATCATAATTCCGCGAAATCGAGGGCCTCAAATCAGGATGTTACGTATTACTGCGGAAGAGTAAAGTATCGATCAATCATTAAGTGTATCGTTAAGGGCTCATAAAGGCAAAGTTGAGCAAACAGTTGTCGGGAGACGATACGACGATATCAGTTATCAAACCAGCCTCGCGTCTACTTTCGGGGAATTTCCTGCGCGAAATTTATAGGTCCAAGTTATCGGTCTCATTGGAAGATGCGAGCGAACTTTTCAGCCGAGGTAATGGCAGCGCATTGTTTCTCGTTGACAAACACATATTTTTCATCCAGTTTACGAACTTTCGTAATACGCTTAATGACTCCAACGAATGGAAATCACATTTGAGTGGGACACGTAAGTTTTTGCACAAATGTGCTTTAAGAACGAGGTTAAAGACAAAAGGACGTCGCTGCAGTTGGAAAAAAGTTGAAAACAGTAAGCAATGAAATCAAGTAATAATACGGTTAATGGATCCTGGTTACTGGATGAGCAATCCGAAGGATTACCGTGAGCCAGTGAAATTATTTTTGGATTAGGATTGTTCTGAAATGACATTATTACGTGCGACCTGACGCGATCATAAGCGCAGACATCGAATTCCAGATCAGAAATCCTTTGTCTTGCGACAACTAATTGCACTAGCAACCCGACTGGAAGCTGATCAAATCATCTCACGATTATCCGCTAAGTTCTGTGCACCGTCCCATATTGATTAACACTTGTGTAACGTGTACTCTGATTATCGTAGATGCTCGAACTAGCTGCATAACACGATCTCGATGATGTATCGTGCAATATGTAATCAGAAAGCTACGAACCGTTATCCAACTCGCGCAAATTGATCCGACAAACGAGTCATGAAATTTAATTTCAATCATCAATGTCGGGGCTCACTGACAACGAGGATCGTCGCCCGAGGTAATTTGCACCAGACGCGACTCGACTACGCGCAATCGTTACATTTTTCTACTTTTCCTTTTCGCCGTTGTTTTCTTTCCCATTGTAATAGGCACTGGAAATAGACCCGGTTCGATTTTCGGAAATAGGATTTCCTGAGATATTGAAACGGTAATGGTTTTCAGGAATCACAACAACAAATGTGGATTTGAGATTGCTGATACCAAATCAGCCGCAAAAATATTGACAGGGTATTTGGGAAAGATGACCCGAAAAAAAATTTTTGAAAAAATCTTTAATATATGACGAACAAGGATGAGGAATATATAAGGCCTAGCAACCTTAGGGGAATCGTGCAGCGAAGCTTCCGGGATAAGTATGATCGAAAGGCAACAGCAAGAATTTATTTAGTTGAAGGCAGCCCATGATGCATGTGTAGGATAATTGAACGACCGGAGGATGAAAGATACATATTCCAAATCAATACGATATGATGTATATCCTTCAACTATTTTATTTTTATTTCTGACGTACGATGAAATTACGTTATTTGCATATCATCAGCCAGTAACGATCTACATTTCGAATGCTTGTTGAAATCGTCTGTTTCTCAAGCTAGCATGTTTCCTCAAACGCTAGAAATCATATGGTAATTCATTCGCAGAATTGTGGCAAATCTTTCGTTTCGTTTGATTTAAATTTGCAAACTGAAATGTGTAATTGAGTGAAGAGAAGTATCGCAAATTTCTAATGGACGATTTCATTACATTTTGAGAATTGATTTTGAAGGCCATGAAAAAGTAATTTGTGTGGACGTAATCGAGAATGAATGCATGTAATAACGTAAGTGTAATTTTCAATCTAATTCTGCATGAATTTTTTGTCCCTTTGTTTCTAACCTCGCATAGTCCAATTGAGGTTGAGTTCCATCGGAAATGAACATGTCGATAACATCTTCGATTAACGTGTTTGCGGCGCAAACTTATAGTTTTGAGTAGAGTCCGACGAAAATACTCTGACCACTGTGACCGTGCCTCATTTCCGCTTATTTTGTGAAAACACTCGCTTGGCTTGCACAACTTTTGCAATTACACATTTTACAAGTACGGTATTATAAGGTCATAATTCAAGCAGCCGTTTGATTTATCACTGCCGCCGGGCGTTTCTTATGTTAATCACACACTGATTGCATAATTAACTGTTAAAAATGTATTTTGTATAATTAAGCCAGACGTACTGAAGGAAGTGTGAAATTAATGGTGTTGTGCATTTCATTAAGCATAGGAACAAATTATTCACTGCAATATTTTTTTTTTTTCTGCAAATGCAAAAAAAAAAAAAAAGCATAATGGAAAATGAAACATGACTGTGAAATTTCGAAAGTTTTGATGGTCTGAATAAATGTTTCGGAGCCAAATTTTATAATTTGCACATGTCGATCGTATAATGAAATATCCAAAACGTATACAGCAATAAGAAAGGGAAAAGCATATTGAACATTGAACATAGCAAAGATTGTAACTTATGTACGGCACATATGTTTGAGTTAAACGTACGACAAACGGTCATGCAACATAAAGAGTCACGTAATATTCGGAAACAGCGCTTTTAATTTATGTTTACACCATGTTCGTACCTAATATTACTTGCGCGCGTGTGTGTGTTTCATAAACTGAAACGACAAACAAGAATATGTTTCTCTGATTTTGCACAATATCTGACAGTTAAATCATTTTATCACAAATGTTTCACGCTATTATATCAATTAACAAACTTTCAAAAAACTCTAAATAATCCACAATAAAATTCAACATCGAATTGCAAAAAAGTCACATAAATTCAGGATTTGCATACAAAAACAAATTTAAGAAATTGCTAAAACGTTTATTAACAATTTGTCATTAAAACAAATATTGATGCAGGAACATTATTCTGTTTTATATTATCTTTAAAACACGTGTACGACGATACTGAATTTTTCCATAATCTTTCTCACGCTGATAATTAACATAGATTTATAGATCTAATTAAACGCTGCAAATATCGCGATATTTGAGTTGGAGAAATAGAAACTGCAAAATCAGCGGTTGTGAATACGGAAGTCGTTGATTTATATGTTTACCAAACTCCACGATTTTGCAGGTTGACCTATTCTGAGGCATTGCAGTTCGCAAAAATTCGCAAATTCATGATGTCCCACTATGTATAGAAATATGCACGAGTAATATTACCTGCTTTAAGGCGTACTTTACCAACGTATTCTGAAATGTTTTCTCAACTTAAGGAAAGACCAGAGTAGAATTGAGACGTTTATTTTAGGTATTTTTCATTTTTGCGAAAATTCGCTCGTCGATCAAAACATTATTCAATATGTATCTTCTATGAAAATATCACGTATAAAACATACAAACTAACTTTTCAAATCCACAGTGAGAGACTTTTGCTGATCCCAAAAAAGTCTTTCGAACAAGTGACCACTAAAGCACTCAGAATTCACAAAGAAAACAAAAGTTGTCTATGGAATAAACGAAGGAACAAAAATCTCTATATGGCCAAACGTGATGCACTTTTGTTAAAACCGCCAATTTGTATCATTCGATAACTGGCGATCTTAAATAGAATATTCTACGATTAGGATTATCGAAATAGAAAAAAAAAATACTTAAAAGCAATTTGTAAAAATTTTGTCCGGGTCAATAGTGTTAATCTCTGGAATGTAATCTAAACGCACTGAACCGAAACATTAAGCATTATTGAATTCAGTTCGAGTAATATCTTTGGTTATGGTTAGCAGATTATATACAAAATAAATGTATAAATTTCTGCTGTGGCTGTAGAAAGTATTTTCGCTCTATATCTGCGCTGCCTGGTAATGATTTCCCACGGCTTTTCATTATAATTTACTGTCCGCGTCGTTGTTCCTATTCCGAAGCGATGGCGTGAAAAGAAATATGACGAAACTGTAATTCATCATGTGTTCTTGCTCTTGCGTGCTGCTTCGAAATGCTACTACATTTCAATAGGCGGAATTTTAACGTATTAATAAATTATACGTCACGGTTACAAGAAGCACATTATGCGACAAAAAATAATTTTCCACGTGGAAAGGAAAAAAAACAACCGATAGAAAAATACCACTCTCCAAAGAGTATTAATTTACAGACGTGCTTTTATATTATTCTACTTTTAATAATGCATTACATCCATAAATTTTAATTTTTTATAATAAAAAAATGTTTAAACTTAACAACAAGAATTCAAGAGATTTATGAAAAATTACTATACTTTATAGTAAAGTGAGGATAAAATAATATGTAAACGACATTTATAATAAGTTCATAAAAAAAAAATTATAAGAAATCCATTAAATTTTCTACAAACTTATAATAAATACCGTTCACAATAGATTTTCTCCTCACTTTACTATAAAGTATAGTAATTTCTATTAAAACTTTTTTTTACGTGTACAATTTGCTTTATTTGAAATTCAGAAAATAATATTGGACTAACAATGTTGTCCTAATAATTTTCTTCATTTTTTTTTCTTCATTCAGCATTTATAAATAAAATAATAAAAAAAAGGTACGATGTCTTGAACCTCCCTTAAAAGGTAGTTGAGGAATGTTCTGTTTTTAAGTGTTTTATATTTTATAAGCAAGGGATTAAATAAATCATAAAAAGGCGTTAACTCGAGCGGAGGCGCAGAAATCGCGTCGTCGAAGATTTTTTTCGCAATTCGTTTTACTTTATGGCCTACGGTAGATTTCTTCTGCAAATTCCGGAGTAAGATGATACTCGTAAGTGCAACCTCTTTCCCAAGGAGACGACGGAAGTGGCGCGCGTTTAAGCGAGATTTTCTCGACTCCTGGATTTTCTCTCTCGCGCGCGCGAGCGACGGTTGAAAGTCGAAAAATAAGGGATTGTAAGGAAAGAAGACGGAGATGGAACGAAATGCAAATGGAATGCAGGAAAAGAAACAAGCGTTGCTCGCAACTTGGCGAAATTACACAGCCGGGGGTTCTTGTTTTCATAGTGTATGTTTATGGACGAAGCGTGTTTACATACTTACGTTATGAAGCTATCTTTTCCGCCGCACACTCTGTGACAGCGCTGAAAGTAAGCTCCGCGATTACAACCATCCGAAACGTCATGAGATTTTATACTACTTTTCATCCTCCTTCATTTCTAAATCGATATTTATCCATTTTATTCTTCGTCTGTGAGTACAATTTTCCCCCCGATTTAGAGTATAATCACATAGAACTCTAATAAATGGTTCTAATCTAACACTCTAAGAAATGGTCTATTTATAGTGAGAATATATTTAAATTATACATGAAATTTTTTAGAGTGAATGAACAACAAAAATATCATCGTTTGTTTTAATTAAACTGCTTCGCTTAACTCCAGTTTACAGAATTTGTCAATCCTTTGCATCGCAGGAAGACTTCAAAGTTTTGGAGACACTGTCTAAAAATAATATTTAAAAAAACGAAAAAAAAAAGAAATAGCATATTTCGTGCGAGCGATAAATTTCGTTGACGTCGAAAAAAAGTATCCGGATAACATTATAAATGGACGAATAAAAATGTTGTACGTTTGGTTTCGAAAAAAAAGGAGGATTGAAAAATATGTGTATCGTGTCGACTATCTTAAATTTATACATACGATACGATATTTTCAAAGCACAATATGGTACCGCTAAAGGCAAAATTGTCAAACGTATTCACGTGCAATCTTACAACTATAATATTTATGTAACATTATTTTGCATCGAGGCTCACGAATGCAGAGACGTAAGGCGGAAATAGTGAAGGACGGGGTGTGTGGTCTCTTTACCATTTTCCTGCGGTTGCATAAACCCCCTACCAAGCGCGTACGTGCTCGAGATCTTCGAGATCCACTGCCTCGCACGCTTTGATATATACGAACGCCCCAGTGTTACTGCTGATACGAATACAAGACCGTAACTCCTCTAAATGCTTTACATTTTTCAGCGCGGCGAAAAACTTTTCAGAAAAGCACCAAGTGCAGCCGTAACAGAACAACCAGACTGCGTCAACTGTCTCGGCCACCTCGGCCACAACCAGATCCCTTTTATTCATTTCAAACCATTCCACTTTTGAACGCCAAATAAAGCAATTGTTCAAAGGCCACCTCACTTCGTTAGCATCAACTCATTTCTTTCAGACGCCATTTATCTACGTTTAGATTTCATTTTAACTCCGATCTAAATTTATTAAACTGTTAACATTTTTTTATAACAGATACATTTTTTGTAGTTGTAAATACTATATAATCAAGCTAAATTTTAATTTAGCTTGATTATATAGATTATTCAATTTTAATTGTTTGTTATATTCGATAATAACAAATTTCTTACAAAATGTATAAATGTCAAAAAAAAAATGTTCAGCTCTGTACATAACATCAAATAAGTTGAATAAGAATTATATAATTAATTATATACTGTGTAAGGACGGACATCATTTTTAATTGAATTATTTTTTCGTTAATTTAATTTTAAATAATATTGTTTAATTTTCCGTGTTAAATAACAACAAAATTCGTCATAGTTTTTTTGGTATAAATAATCGAAGCCGAGCGTATTCTTTTTAGTTGTTCTGTGAAGAGAAATCATAAAACAATAATCATGAAATACTTGATCGTAATCGCTGCTCTGTGTGTCGTGGTAATTATAACTTAAACCTTTTTACATTGATTACATTTCGTTGCCCAGTATTAACATATTATTTTTAATTTTTATCATTCTAATACTTTTCAATTACTTATTTATGATTTTAATAATATTTAGGCTTATGCTGGAGGTGATATGAGACAAATAATGCAAGAATGTAAAGGTAAATAAATGTTTTCTCTAACTAAAATACTGTTACACGTTCAAAATACAATAAACAACATAAAATTATTAAAATGTGCTAATCAATTTTTGTGCAGATAGTGAATGCATGCATCTATGCATTATGGAAAAAACTGGTTCTGTTAGTATAATGATTTTTTTCAAAATTAATGAATTATACGTTCATTTTTAAATCATTTTAAAATCATTTACTTGTAATACATCTTAATTTTTTTTTGCAGATGAAAAATGGTGAAATTGACAAGCAATCTATTTTGAATATAGCAAAAGAAATGTCCGAAAAAATGAACTTCCCATATGATGAAGCTGAAGTAGGAGCAGCAGTTGATGAATGTATGGGAGGAGGTAAAAAAAATAATTGTTTTAAATTAAAAAATATTAAAAACTATATATATTTGAAAATTTATAAAATATATATATAAAAGTTGTAATTTAAGTCTATAGAATTTCATTCTGAAGACTGAATGAAATGAGGTATCATAATTCGTATTTCTTATTCGTTCGCAGCAACCCAATCTGACGAATGTGAGAAAGCTACAGCTTTTGGAAACTGTATGATGAAAAAATTCAAGGGTCATGGTGGACGTGGTGGTGGCCGTGGTGGTGGCCGTGATGGTGCCCCACAAATGTAACTAACTACTGTTCGTCAGTATGTACATTGAATAATTATCAAATAAATATTGCAACTTATCTTATTGTATATTTTATCTCCATTTAACTCCGTTTCCCAATCATACTACCTGATTACAAAGGTTTTATCAAGTGACCAAATTATTTAATTATTAATTATTTAATTTAATTTAATTGAATTATTATCACATTACTCACATTACGTTTGGTTGTACTGTAAATCTCATTGGATCAAGAATTTACTTTTCAACTTTTTCAATATGCTT
Source organism: Probaryconus sp. ZL-2020 (assembly GCA_022817065.1). Classification (NCBI taxonomy): domain Eukaryota; kingdom Metazoa; phylum Arthropoda; class Insecta; order Hymenoptera; family Scelionidae; genus Probaryconus; species Probaryconus sp. ZL-2020. The sequence goes on along the minus strand of JABFQA010001534.1, from coordinate 1,985 downwards.
TCAATGTAATCTAAATATATTTTTCCAAACTAGAAATCACAGATATAGTAACATTTTGAAAAAAAAAAAAAATTAAAACAATAATAATCGTGAACTGTATAAGATTTATACAATGACTATATATATATACTGTAAATATTGTAATATAATAAAAGAAATTAACATTTTCTGCTCAGTTGCTCACTTGTCTTCTAAAATGTCAAGAAGTGATTATTAAACAAATAATAAAAAAGTAATTTTGATTTTTATAATCATTCAATAACATTAAATTTTAATTCCTGAATTTCCTATGTGACTTCTGGATGAACGTTTTTTATTTAACTATCTATTTAAACATTTCATTTAACAATGTTTCTAATTGTAGTGAGAGATATTGCTATTAGAGGTAAATACAAAATTACAGAATACTTAATTAGTAAAAATAAAAAATTTTATTGTAACTTTTATTATAAACAAGTTTTTAGTTGAAGACTTTGTGTTCATTAAGAAACTATTACATTATTATCATATAACCACAAGAGAAATGGTTTTTTTATACTTTTATGACACTTTCAAAAATATCATTTTTGATTAGCTACAAATTTGTCCGACATCTTTGTTTATTGATCCAACTCTGTTCTCTTTTTTTGTATGGTTGAAAAGATCGATGAGCGACCGCTCGCGAATTGAAAGATTTCCATATCGTATACATTAAATTACAAAGTAATCTCTTCAAGTATAAAACCAATTGCCTTTGTTTTCCGAATAAAAAATTATTAAACTGTAATGGTTATTGGTAGAATTAATGATATTAAATATAAAACTAATAAAAACTTACCAAAAAAATTTTTTTCTATGAACATATTCCTTTTCAAAAGCATGAATATTTGTGCAATGGCTATACATTGGTAAACGCTTATTTATGTTTCGATACAAATGTAACATCCATTTTTTATGGCCTTCGTCACATTTTGTAGGGAATATCTTGATATATTTACATCTCATTTCTAACTCCACCATTGCTGACACAAAATATTTAACACCATTAAAGTCTTCATCGTAATGGTACATCTCACAGAATTTTCTTCTCAATTTTATATGATCACTACAATAGTATAGTCCTGATAAACTCATTTCAAAATTTATTAAATTCTTACAGTTATATGTTCCATAAATTTTTGCTCTGCAAACAAAAAGCTTATTATACAAGTATATAAAAAATTTGTATAAGAGAGAGGCAGAATAATATATAATTTGTGTAATATATAATTTCGATTGTCTTCCAAAGAGTTTTTAATATTTTCATTGATAAAGATAAAATCCTCGTCCATATTAAATTAACTTCGAATGGGTGTTTTTGAAAATTTAAATTTCTGCCGTTGTGCATTATTAGCGATAAACTGAACTGAATTTATTTCACTACACTAAATGATTTTTAAATTCATTTGAGTTGTTGTTCATTTTTAATCGGTCATTAGTTACATACAAAGATATTATTGATAGGCACTATATTTAACATCTAAAAGAATTTTTTCTTTCCTTATCTGATTACATAAGTTGATAAGCTGATTCTTTCCTTATCTAACTGGTTTCAGTATAAGAATAAGTTTTTTTTTCTATGTATAAAATTAGCGATCTGAAACTATGACAACAAAGTGTATAAGTCGAATTGAAAGTACAAAAGGGAATTCAGTCGATACGATACAATGTCAATGCTAAGGATAATGTTAAAGACAGAAGAAAACGTTTTAGTTCACACATATTTAGTGTATAAAAACTGTTGAGTTTTCAAAATAATCAAAATTTTGTTAACAAATTTTTGCAATTTGCTGAAAGTGCAAAAATTATGTACAAAAAAATGTGTATATAAAAAAGCAGGTAAAGGTTTGTACGATAATATGACATTAAGTCTCGTTTAAATAATTAATGAATTTTATAAGTTGAATTGGATCGTTACACGAATACAAATTTTGTTGCTAAATTCTTTTTAAACCAACGTCTAAAGT
>JABFQA010001533.1:0-13495 GCA_022817065.1 Probaryconus sp. ZL-2020 | reverse complement strand
TTTTTGTAAACGAATGAGGATTGTCTAATTTAATTGTATCGTAATTAATAGTTTATTCTTCGATGAAGGAATTTACTCATCTATCTTCATACATTGACTACTGTAAGGCACTACTACTTACGTGATTAATTTTAAGAATTGTATGCAAGAAATTATTTCTGTTTTTATTAAATATTTTGTATTTAAAAGAAAAACATAAGAATTCAATTAATGATTAAATTAAAAATATATTAACGCAATGAGACAATCAAATGTGTACAATTTTTTGTGGGACTGATATTTTCAACAATCTATTAAGATAAGTTTACAAAAGAAAAATCTTACATATGAGGATTAAGACAGAATTTATATGATAAATTTATATGATAAACTTTAAATCAGTAAATAATTAAATGATATATAATTGATTAAAAAAGAAATGGTAAAAAAAAAATGTTTAAAACTATAATTACAAATTAGCAATTGGTTGAAAATTAATCTAATTTAAATGAGCATATTTCTGTAATACAATTCTTCTAAGTATCATATCTACGGCATAATTGATATGAAAAATGTATTATCAAACATTTTGTATTGCTAATTCGTTTCTAGATAAAGGAACACAAGAACTTAATTCGTGAATACACTTTTATATGATATAACAACACTTTCTTGTTCAGATATACATGTTTATAAATTTTATTAATATGAATCTATATAAAAAAAATATATTTAAGTGATATGACTTTAATATTTACAATTTCTATGTGATTAAATGAAACACATGTTCAAAGACAAAGCAAAGGTGTAGTAACATTCAATTAATCTTATATCTATTTCGTTTTATTAGCCATCCATTGTTCAATAACGTATTAATGTAATTTTAAGTACAATCAATAATAATGGTCGACTTCACATTGCACTTAATACGTTTCTTATCGAGACAATCTTATTTCACTGTTTGTCGACTAAGTAATGTTCAGCAGAAAACTTCCTTAATTAATTTATAACAAGCTCTCTTTTCAGCATCGATTAATATAATAATAAATTTATGGGAGATTAATATTAATTTTCAATACGCTTCAATCGAATCTATTAATTCAATTTGCTCACGGCTAATGGACAATTAAGTCTAATTGTAAAACGATGATAATGCATCAAAATTCAATAGCCTTCTCAATTCGCGTCACAAACAAATTTCTTTGGTGTCTTTAGAATTTATACACGTATCTATTCGTAATTACAACTATTTGTTTAATATACGCAGTCTCCAGAAAATAACATTCGTACAAAATTGACTAGAGCCGATTGCTTCTACGGTGGATTTGGAGCGGTGCTGGACTGTGAAATAATGCACGTCTCTGGTGAAATTATATTTTTCTGAAAGCTTCTATAATTAATCTGATTCTATTGAAAATTTTAATGAAAGCTCATATATTATCTTCTGAGAAATTATTGTGAATCTCCTTTAATATAAAATATGGTAAATTACAACTAAGATTGTAGTGGTTAATTTAGTTTTATATCGTATTTACAAATTCTATTGCATTGTTGCAAATTCAGAAATTTTCAGAAAAAATGTTCACAGAGAATGATCATTAAACTTGTTGATCATGAACGTGATTATTTCGTTACTATATTATTGATATACTACAATAACTTCGTTCAATTTTTCACATTTTGATAGAAGATATGACATATGTGTGTATTTGTACACCGAGAAAGGGAAACACGTGATGACAAATTTTAGCAATGACGGATTTTTTACTCATTGCAACAACTGCGAAAAATTGCGATTGAAGCACTTTGACGTGACACTTGCAAAATAATCATTGAAACTGAAATAATCTATATGATACAAATTTCCATTTTATATTTTTAAGTTACAGTCAAACGAATTTGGTTAGTACCGTTCAGTTTAACTAGCGTTCTATATTTTCAATATTTTTTCTTTTTTCTTTTTTTATACACAGAGATAAGATTTAATATATTACTTAATGTTTCAAATCTTCAAATCAATGTCATTGTTCGTACAGGACTATTGTTGTAACTTAAAAAAAAACGTATATAACGTATATAACTTGATGACAAACTTTTATTCTATTCAAAAGGGTGATACAAACAAAAATACAATAATTTATATAACTTATATATATGCTTTGATATAGTATAAGTTTTACAAAGTTACTTTAAATATAAATAAGTTATCTTATGGATTTGTTGATAGGTATTTGTATCACCCTAATATACGTATCAAATATTTCACTATTTATTAGGTTATTGCTACTTTAACAATTCTTATATAGTACTAGAAATTGATATCTGATTTAAAAATAAATATACACGATCTACCATATGATATGTAATATATTTTTTCTTATCTCTTCATTATAAGAAGTAAATAATTCATTACGAAATATTTATCGTTTTAAATTCATTTTTTGCGTTTGACATGATCAATGGACGACAATTGCCTACAGATTAGGATAATTAAAAAACAATTGACACACTCACATTTATCATTAACTCTTTTTCTCATTACAAATGATATCATTTAATTCTACCTGCGTATCTGCGGATATCAATTATTGTATAGTGTCATACACATATTTCACCCTAACAGAAATATATATATATATATATATATATTTGTGACATCCGATGATTTTCTCACGTGCTTTTTATTATATTACAGTTTGCTAAAGGAAATAGTGCCATTTGATATAGTTGTAATTGTTAAATAATTGTCGAGGCAATATTTTTTATTTTTAAGGTATAACCGAATATGATATTGACGTGATAGCAGGAGTGAATTAATTAATACTCAAAATGAAAAGTTAATCATCTAAATTACGATCGAACATTTGCAATAAGAAGACAAAATAGCAAAAGTGCATTGAAATGCAAATTTTCTTTTTCTCGATTATTAAATGAAACTCCATTAACGCAGAGAACTGATTGTAGGTAATAATTTTAAATATGAAAACATTTTTAAAGAGGTTGAAAGTTTTTTTTTTTCAAATTTCCATACTTCATTTTGCAAGAAAATCCGAACAGAAAGTACAGAGTGATATTCATATTTCATAATGCTGAATTTATAATATTCATTTTAGACACTGTTTTTAACAAATGTAAATAATTTTTTTTTTTCTTACTTAACTGCAGAACTTTGTCGTCAAAGATTTAATATATCCGATGATAAAAAAAATTTCTTACAAAGAATACGCATTCTTTACAGCAGAAAAAGTTCCATTACACAACGTTTTGATTAAACTGTTTTTATTTACAACATAGAGTACAAAGAAAAATATTAAACCGATTTCTCGTAATTTTGATGATTACGTTTTTCAAGTCAAACCATTGGGCAACGCAAAACGTGTATATCAATTAAATAACGCATTAGCAATTAGATGAGATTTACTTAATTTTCAACGCTGAGATTTGTTATCAAAAACAAATTACCTTGATCTTAGATACTTTTGTATGTTCATTGAACACGAAATGTTCTGTATAGAATCGAAGATTTAATTTGTAAGTATATCACACTATTTAGGCCATGATTAGCACCTTTGAATCTAATATCAAAATACCATACATTTGATTTGAACTGATAAGTTTGAGTAGCGAAAATTTGGTCAACCAACCAACCAACTAAAAGATCGTATATGTCTGCAAAGGCTTTATTTTATCATTCGAATATAAAACGCGACAATCGCGTTCTGTTATCAAGATGATTTGTTTGACAATCCATATTTCCCAGTGAAAATTTGACGGAAGTGCGATACAAATTGACGCAGAGGGGTTTCTAAGATGATTTGCCTTCGATTACTATATTCGTGTCGGGCTTTATCAGCCTTAACGGTCTCATAAAGTATGTCTTATTTTTTTTTTTTTTTTTTGTTTGTCTTTCTTTCCTAACACTCGTCTTTCGAACTTGTCGATAATCGCGTTTCGCGATCGAGTCACAGATTGCTATTTACAATAATACTACAATTATGTATAGCCGAGAGTGGTTTTTGTCGCGGGAATTAGTGTTTTTGGAGGGAATCTGTACAATTGGATTAACCGTTCTGCCACGCGGTAATTGCTCGACGCTGTTCGAGGAATTACTCCACCTTTAATTGAATTATACATTTTCACGTTCTACCTCCGATAACCGAGGACCGGATCGTTCGGGGAATAACCCTGATATTCTCAAGGGATGCACGAGTGTGTGTTGGTCGCCTGTTCCGGTGACGAAAGTGCCACCGAGAAATCCGAATCCAGGACCAAGTCGCTTATGCAGCCCACGATTCCTTGCGCGTACCTTCCTCCTGTGGTGCTCACAATGTCCGGTGCACCGCCTGCAATTAACACTCACATTTCATTAACGTTCACGAGACCTAACGTCATTTTCCTTTCACCATACTTATTTACATTAACAATCTCTATTCTCTGTTTCTCTTCTCCTCCAATTTCAAATATTCCGCTTTATTCAATTATTTACGGAAATAGAGATTTTTCGGTAATAGAAAACGCGAGAGTGCAAAGCAAAAATGCTACACTTATTTCCCGCGGGAATATGAATTACTTGAAAAATTATTTTCATCCGCGTTTCAGATTGGAATTTGGTGAATTTTTTCTTAACTTCTCAATTTTCAACGGTGATTTATTTCAATTATATTTTGTCTAAGATTTTCTTTTGGTTTGGAACACTTTCTCAAGATGATAATCGCGAGATCATGTGTAATAATGATTAGGATGTTTTTGTTTCAGGAGTTTTTCGGGAGTGCGGTTCGCGTGTTTTTTTTTTTTTTTATCGGGACTTAGATCGTGTGTGTTGCTGTTCTGCCATCGAGAGACAAAGGAGTCGATTCATGCAAAAGGTAAATAGTTTCCTTTAGTTATTCAGAGAAATATATGCTAGTTGTAATGCGTAAACACATATTATATTTTATTTTATCAATATTTATTTAAAAATGTGTTAAAAATTGTTTAGAAATCTACTAAATTTCTCAACTTTTCTCAACTCAACGAATATCTCAACTTTTCTATTAAGGAAAGTGATTTTTTATTTTCCGAAATACAAGTTCCCATTTTCTACCTTGCAATCTATTTCCCGTGGAAAATTTTTAACAACATTTCTACCGTATTTATACAGAATTATAATTTATGAAGTACTGCTGAAATATAGTAAAAGAGATTATTAATGCAGCAAGTATAATTTCCTGATAAAAACTTGCAAAAGATTAATTAAACTTGCAAAAGAAATTGAGAAACGTTTTTATTAAAGATGAGCTTGAGCAACTGCAAAACTCACCGACGAAAAGTCCAGTGTCTGTGTTTAATTGTCTTAATAATCCAGGCGACGAAGATGTCACGCCAATTCCGCTATCAACAAATAATGACGCTTCTTGTTCGTTCCTAAAATAACAATGTTTCAATGACACTGTTTTTTGCATCCCAAAATAATGGATCATTTAAATATTATAAATTTAATGTTTGCTTTAATAATCATATAATCTTTCTTTATGAAATTCTATATAATCATTCATATAATCATTACGTGAAATACGTTACAATATTATATGCTTGATTTATTAATTAATTAATAACACAATGTTTCATTTAATATACATGTAACGTTACTAAGTCAAAGACAAGCAGCGTCAATGGTAAATCGGGTGTTAGTAGCAACAACATCTAAGCTAAAGTTCAAATACAATACTCAGAGAGAACAAAGGTCGAATTAACATTATTTAGTGCAGAACTAATCATACTGCAATGGCCAAATAAAAGTGAAATTCAAATTGAAAGTTTGTTCAATAATACTAATACTAATAATATAAATTTTGTTCAGGTTTCTCTGAAAAAGTCTGTAAAGTTTTGCCAGAGATTATGCAGAATTTTGCAGAAAAGTGATTATTTTCTTTGATGATGGTGAAACTGGCAAAGGATTTAAAAAAATGTATTTGCAATTATATTTTTAAAAAGTGAGCAAACGTAAATTTGGGCTGAGTAAATCTTTACGGTGTTTGCTCAATCAAAATTTACGTTTGCTCACTTTTTGAAATAATTCTAAATGAATTTTCAATTTCACTATCATTTTTCGTTGGGGTAATTTTACAATATATATTACATGGAAAATGAATGTATAATATATATTTTCAAGTTTGAGAATATTGCAACGTTTACCTTTTACGTAATTAGGATATATGTATTTAAACGGTTTACCGAATAATCGTTTCTTTGGAAAGATAAACCAACGTTTAACATTAAACGTAGCAACTTTAGGCGCCTAATTCAACTTCGATATAACCTGAAGTTACATATTTCCTTGAGCAGTCAATTAGGGCGTTACATCTTGCGCTTAGAATCGTTACGTTCGATGCAACCGATGATACTAATATTATATGACAGGTCGTACCTAACGGCCCTGATTCGGTGCCAAAGATCGTCGTCCAATCTCGTGAGATTGTAACTTAGCACCGCTTCGCCGGAACCGAGGTTATATGCAAGGGTCAGATAGCCGCCGTTTAATCCTAACGCAAGGAAATCCTCATTGACGTCCATTTGTTCCTCCGGACTGGATTGTCTTCCACTCCAGAGCAACAGTCCATTGCTACTGCTCGTTCTAAATCGCATGTTGATATCCACCCAGTAGCTAATAATCCTGTAACAGTTCATCGATATTGGATCCCACTTTCCCAATTTAATCAAACTTCAATTGCGAACGAATCATTGACAAATTTTCGACGTTGATAAAGTACGCGTGGCGCAATTTTCTCTCAAGAAATTACAGTTTCCAGTGCTAAATTGAGATTTATGTACTAAGCTCGAGAGCCTCTACATTTCGCCGATACTTATCGTCCTTATGCGATGGCGCGAAAAATTTTTTTTCAACGGACTCTCGCGTCGCTCGATAATTTGTATTAACAGCTCGCCACGACAGATAAGGAAATTTCAATATGATTGTCATTTTTTGCGTTGAATAAATAATTGATTTAAGCGATGTGAAAGAATATTTTGGTTGTAATACAAATGCAATTTGTTGATTAATTGATTTTTCAGTTCGCCGTTGTTTATTTTCGAGTGACACAAGAAAATTAAAATGGCAATTTTGGTTCGCAAGAGCAGGATGCTTGAAGCGATGACATTAAATTAGTCTCTCGCAAAATGTTTGAATGTTACGATATTAAATGTGTTCTAGGCACATGTGGGCTTTGTAGAAAAAGGGGAAACTTCAAAGAGACCCTTTTCAGGTCTTTATCTTCCAAATGAAAATTATCGGGAGATGGAAATTACATTCATTCCATCTCTTCTTCCGCGTTTCGCCAATGGTGTACATTGGTATTTAAATCCCGAATACAGTGTACCTTTACATTGATTAATTTCAGTTGAGGTTCTAAAATTTTCAACTAAAAAAAAAAAAAGAAAGGGAGAAAATAAAAGCAGTCTCTAAAGTAAAAGCCATTAACAGAAAAAAAAGAAAAATGTAAAAAAGGTGTTAGATGAAAAGAGTTTTGGCGTCATTACCTTTTCATGGTGTCGGCATCATTATAGTGAAGATAACTATCGCTGCCTGTGAAACTGGGCACGGTCTTATCGACGTGTTTGAATACGGCTGGAGTGTCGTTCTTCAACATCGGCACCAAAGTCGGAGAGAATTTGTCTGGCGCGGGGCAAGGGTGAGGCACCCCCGGACGACATCTACAAGTGAATCTCTCTCGCAGAGGCCGACACTCCGCTTCCCCGCATGGGCGTGCCTCGCAGGCATGTCCACAGTTTCCTACGTTTACTCCTCCTAAAGCTTCCGCAAGGATCCCAATCTGTTGGGACCAAAAACACCAACTCTCATATCCGTAGGCTGATCTAATAAATACCCAATTAATCATGCTGCTTACTTTGCTTTCCACTTCATCACAAAATTGATAATCATTACAAATCTTTTAATTAATGATTCAATGAACAAACTGACGAGTTGTTTGGGTAAAAATTTTTTGTTGTATTTGGATGCGTTAAAGTTCTTTAATTAGTAAGCAATTTGTAGTTAATCGAAATGTCTTAAATCCATTTGAGTAATGGACGTCATAAAACGTCAACAAGATTCTAACACGGGATGTTACATTTTATCAGTTAAGCTAGGAAGCTAGTCAGTCACAGCATGTGTAATCGAAGTACGAAATCAGCATTAATCCTTAATCCTACCTCTCGACGGTTAAGCACCACTCTCTGTATACAACCCACAAAGCTGGATTTAATGCGCATTTTCGGTGAATACATTTCTGACGAAGGAGCTCCACCCAGATAGAGATTCAAAGGCAGTGACAGTTGCGTGAAGGCTCCGGGTGCCAAAATTTCTTGGGGTGCGCTGTCCTCCACTTCGAGGGACGCCAATCGTCCTGTCCTCGATACGCGAATCTCTATCCATTCACCGAGACGAACCGGAAATTCACTCCTACGAATCAGATCGAATTTAGATTCACTTACATGGAAAAAAAAAAAAGAAGTTTTTCCATTAAAATAGTTTTCGTGCAAAATGTTTTACAATTTCAAACATTCAAAAATAGATCGAAAGCAGTTCAATCCAGACTTTATGAATAATTATTGTTTGCAATAAAATATTAATCGTTTTTGTCTAGAACAACTTTTATTTGTGCAGTGGTATTAACAAATAATTTGTATGCGCGTGTTTTGCAATTCTGACAATATTTGCGAGACAGTATTATGAACTTAGATAATAATATTAATTCCAAAGTTGGTAGCTATTTTCAGGTGACAGTTATTAAGTTTATTTCTTCTTCGTATCCAAGTTCTTCGTATGTATAAGGATATTCGGAGTTAATTTAATATTAGATTTCTCTCTTTCTCTAAATGTATATAGGTGTATTATATGACGTATAAGTCATATTTTGAATTTTAATATGAAAATCGGATAAGCTTGTCATCGTAGCTCTGCTCGGTTTGTTGACTTTCTTACTTAAATCTACATTTCTATGAGCGAGCATCTATTCCATTGCAAGCTGAAACTATAACAAACAAGGCCATAAAAAGACAAACTTATGTGACTGGCATAGCGTTGTTCAGAGTTTTGTAGTTTGAATTGCAAGTTTTCCTAATGCATATACTTTTAGTCGAATTGGATTGACGTAACACTTCTGAACGTTTTAAAATTATACGAAAATTGAACTATTGGCAAGTTTGTTGATTCGAAAAGCGTTTCATTTAAACAATCCAACTTCTTGAAACAGTTAATATTGAATGAAGAAACTTTGACAAAGTTTTATTTTATAAATATTAAGTTTCCGCATCCTGGTAGAAATTACAATCTCTTAAACTGGTCCTGTTTACTACAAAGGTAATTAATACACGGGCCTTATCAAGGCCCATCTGGAATTCCCTTTTTTATTATTTCTACTATACGATTAAAATTATTATTATTTTCATTATTCCATTAGTTCCATTAGTTCGTATATATAATTTTATATGCTTCCTTCTTCCTTTAGTTTCATATAACCATTTATCTTTTGAAACATCTGTCGATAAAAGTAAAAAAGCTATTGAAAAGAATAATCATTATTAAATGTGTTAACGTTACTTCGAGATGATCTTTATGGCTGAACGAACTTCAGTAATGGTAACCACTATATATTGTTGTTTTCGATAATAGCTCCATTTCCTAGTTACGATGAACTTGAGCAGGATGGTTCCTGCATCTGAACTGTGTGGTTCGATGAACCGAGATAATATTGTTCTCTGTGATATAAATCAAACTTGCGATTTTATGGCATCGGTGTATTACTTACATATATATTATTTTGGATTATTTCTACAAAATCACGACTGATAAAATGAAACGATAATAATATAATTTATCTGATTTATTTTAGCTTATCTATTGCCAATTTATAGTACATTTCAGAATTATGGTTTAATAATGAATCATTTAGTTTTTCAAAAGTTCTTATTAATAGTGTTTCATAAATTTAAAAGTACATTTGCCATTAATTAGATTTCAGAAGATCCACAACAGATAATACACATATATATTTATCAGTGCTGTGTATGTGAGCAATATTAAAGTAAGAAAAAAACGTCTTGATTTTGATTAAAACGGCTGGACATATGATCCTCTTTTTAATAAATACCCCAGGGTGTAGAGATATATGGGGCAAAGCCGTTACTGAAACAAAGATTTCGAGTAAATGGATTATTGATTCATGACGTATTTCTTTCACGATCGCCTGATAATAAACTATTAATCATTTACAAAATATTATAATGAAATTATTTTATTATGCTTCAGTGGAAATTGATTATTATCGTTACTGTCATACGACTGTTACCGTTTGCTTCCAATTATTGTCATAATTTTGCAATAATTATAAATAAATTTCTCATCAGTAACAATTATAACTTTGTGAATGTAGTTTGCTCGTTGATAAACGTCCAACGTGTTACTTCCATCATCGCATTACCGTTGACATTTTTATGAAACGTTTGTAGAAATTTATTTGGGTACATCTGTTTGCATATCAGCCAATTTGAACCAATCAACATCGTTACAATCGCGATTGAAACGCCATAAAATAGAAGTTATCGTTTCCATCGTGCTTTGTTTGTTATAGTTTCACGTCGAAAATTCTTTATCAATTTACAATAAATAATTGAACATTTTATAGAATTTGGAAAGTAATTAAATTCTTTTAGATGAAAATTTTCCTTGAATTTGTTGTACAAGGTTCAAGTCAATCGTATTCTTTTCAAAAAGGAAAGAAAGAAAGAAAGTTTAAAATAGGCTATAATTTTTTTTTAGTGTGTAAAGGAGAATTTCTTTGGAGACGCGTAAAAAAGTTCTTTCGACTCATCATTTTCTCGCACGTTTCGAACATTTAAGAATTCTAACGATGGGTAGGTTTTCGTCATTTTACGTTTGTTCGAATCCTGTTTGTGCCTTACCTCAAAGTGGCAGGACCAGTTCCCAGATCGAACGTAAATTGTACGTGGCCCGCGGCCAGGTACAATGCTATAAAATCACCAGTGGCGTCACTGTGATGACCATTATACAGAATTACACCGTCGGGAGCAGTAGGTTTCAGAGTGATGGCCAATTCCAGCCAGGAAAGCGATGTTTCCGCTAATCCGGGGTATCGCAAGTATGACGACCCGTTAAATGATGGGACCTGACGAAGAGAATGTCAATGGTTAATAACAGCGTTTACAACGGATAGATCAAACAGAAGTAATAAGTGACGCACCGTCCCTCGTTACAATTATAAAACGATACTCGAGGGATTATTCGATTCCCTCACTAAAACGAAATCTTCGCTTTAATTTATAATTTAATCCGACAATCGACTTCGCTTCCTAGACTCTCAACTGCGTTCATTATTAATGGCAATTTCAAAAATTATCTGCAATTACAAAATCACGTCGTACACGCTAAAAAAAAAAGTTACTGAAATTTTTCCTATACAGTCTTGCAATCAAGGGACAAAATAATTCTACCGTCATTATTACAAATCAGTATGGGAAAAATTGTCGAAAAATGTATTAATTTGTACTATTACAGTATGAACTTTTCTTTTATTTTCGCAACATTTTTTAGCGTGTACAATGTGTTTCCTTTTTCAATACGAATAGAACATTTGTGTAATTTATTAATGAATTGTTGGAAAATTTTTATGTATAAATGGCAAACAAAATTGCACGGATGAGTCCAGTGTTTGTCTGGAGGGACAAAGAATTTTCTATATTGAATTGTTTGAGAAATATTTCTCGGATACCTATCGTATACTTCAGCATTGTTTGTTTATCCGGATAAGTATGGAATTTCTGTTATACAAATTCAGGAAATTGAACAATATTTTCTAATTCGTACAACTATTCTATTCTGATATTTAGATGCAAATTTGTACCGCAGCTAATGGATACTTATTAAAAATGATAATTCGATAGAAATTGTGGCACATGATAAATTACGTGTTTAATTATCTAATATTTGGGGTTTGGTCGGAATTTAAGTTTAATTGATGCGCATTTAATAACTGTTACGCTCATATACTTGTTGTATATTGATCTGAATTTCAAATTATGCTTCGAATAATATTCATTGTACGTGATAGTAACGGTTTATTAATTAATATATAGAAACATTGCTACGGTATTCTTTGAAGAACGATGATTAATTTAAATTTTTTTTTTTTTTCATTTCGAGTAATAAGCGTTATTATTAACAGTTTTAAAAAGAAATCCTGAAGAATTAGTATTACTTATGAAAGTTTTCAGAAAAATTTATTATAAGATAGATATTTGCTTCAGACAAAATATTCGGATTAAAAGCAGGATTATAGCTAAATGCGACTTTTTTCAAACGTTAAATCTTTTTCAAAAAACTATAATGTAAATTATAAAATGTTGTGACAATTTTATACTCCATAAAAGTTTGTTTTAAACTTTAAGGGTAAACTACTTAACACGAAACTTTGTTTCGAACTTGTTTACGAATGATATATTTTGTGAAATTGTAAGTTTATCAAATTTAATAATTAATTTGTTTCGTGAGAATTTTAAGAATTTAACTTTTGTTGTAACTTTGAATATTTAAAATTTAGTCCCCATTATACTTAGTTAAGATATCGAGTAACTTTTGAATGGATTTCGTAAACCGAATAGAAACAATATCTGTAAATTATTGATTAAATTACTGTTTTGAGTTCATGCTTATGTGTATTTGTTCGTCGTACAAAGGCATGCTATATCAATAGGCATAGTACGATGATTTAGAACCTTTACAGAACACGAGGCTTGTTAGTTTTGTTGAATTTCGAGGGCAAACTGTATTATTCCTATTCATTCATTTCTCGAAATAATCTAATTTGACTTAGAGGCTACGTTAATCACATTAATAACGACGTTTCATTGTAGATTGTTTCAAAATACAAAGTACGATACTTTTGTGCCTTGTATAGTGCTACAAGCCGCTGATTGTCTCAACGAACCATGAAATGAACAGCATTCAGGAGTCATTATAAATATTTTAGGGACGTTTCTGTATTGGTAATGAGTATTCTAAATACACATTGTAAATTTCATGAAAATTTCATTATCTTCATGTAATGTTCAAGAGCAAATAATCTTCAATCAAAATCATTCGCTTTTTTATGTTAACGGAATCATTTTATAGTACAAGAAATCTTTTTGAGTCGTGATTCTGATTTCTACATTGTTGACCAATAACAGGAAATAATAATCTGCATTTTTGTGTTTATTATAATTTTCAACATTTTTAAAGGCTTTATCGTAGACCACATTGTTCTTTGTTCAAACCATAAACTACTTTAATTGTTATTGCACTACATTTTATTTGGTGTCGTTCATTTTTAAGTAAGTAAATATAAAAGAACACTGTCTAGTGCAAGACAGTCGCACATTTTCTAATAAAATAGGTTAAAACAAGTACGCTATTTACTTTTTACAATGTGTGAAATAAAATAAAATTTCTCGTTTTTTTTTTTTTTTTTTTTTTTTATTTTTT
>JABFQA010001532.1:0-13495 GCA_022817065.1 Probaryconus sp. ZL-2020 | reverse complement strand
TGCTTTTTTTTTTTTATTTAAAATAATAATAATAGTGATAATTTTTTACCTTTCCTAATAGTGTTTCGATGTAAATGAGTGCGAGTATACTGGAGCTTGTGGACGAGGAGCTCAATGTGTGAATTTGCCTGGTGGACATAAATGCCAATGTTCCCCGGGCTACGAGGGAAATCCTGAAGACGAATGTGTAGATATAAATGAATGTTTACGAAATCCTTGCGGACGCTCGGCGCTTTGTACAAATATGGCGGGTAGTTTCCGGTGTGCGTGTCCTGAAGGAATGGACGGCGATCCACTGACGGGATGTCATGGTACGTTTAAAGGACATTGCCTCTTTTTTATACCTTACAGATTTTTACAGGGAGTGAAGATGGAAGTGCAAATATTTGCACACATTAAATGAAATGTTTGAATTTTGTTTATCATTAATAATTAACATTGTTATATGCATTAACTTTTAAAATGTGTTCCCTAGTGAAATTTAAAAGTTTGAGGATGTTTTAAATTTTCACTACACGTTTTTCCACTCATTCAATTTTTCCAAGAATATGTCCAACATAACTCATTTTGTCATAAACATAATCAAATAATCTCTGCAGAAATTCATGTTAGCAATTATTAATTAATTAACCAAATCACTAACAAACCACAGATATTAACGAATGTGAGAACAATCCGTGCAAGCCTGACGCGGAATGCGTGAACACTGAGGGTGGCTTCGAATGTCGATGTCGGGCCGGATATCAAATGGATCCGATACACGGATGTATCGACTTGAATGAGTGTTTGAGGAGTGATACCTGCGCTACTAACGCAAAATGCATCAACGTACCGGGATCATACAAGTGCATATGTCCCCAAGGTTTTATCGGTCAAGGACGAACCTTGTGTGAAAGTCAGTCCCGCTTTTTAATTACCATATATAATGGCAATTTCTTTTTTTATGAGGTCCTTTTAATGAAATTATAACACATTTTGATGTAAACAATATTTTGCACCGTTTTGTTAAAATCTTGAATTCTCTTACACTAACTTTCAATGAATTTATATAAAATGGCGTCCATTGTAACGACTAAATTTAAAGATTGTTAAAAAGAAGTTGCCATTAAACTTACAACATAAAATTTAATAAAAATTCACTGGCATTCATATCACTGCGATTTTAACCAGCGATTAACTCTTAACAGACATAAATGAATGCAAGAAAAATCCATGCGGAGAAAATGCAGATTGTACTGACACAGTGGGCAGCTTTATTTGCAGTTGCAAGCCCGAATACACCGGTGATCCTTTCAAGGGATGCGTTGGTTAGCTTTTTATTAATATTGCTCATTTTCATATTAAAATTCTCTTATTTTGAACCTCTGTCCTGATCTCAAATTTAGTACCTGGTGATTTATTCATCTCTAAATTTCATCGGCTTTTAATACAAAAGTTAGAGATGGATTTGTCACTGGTATTTCAGTTTTTTTATGACAAAATAAAATGGATTTTATAGACATCGATGAGTGCACTGCTTTGGATAGTCCTTGCGGAGCAAATGCAATTTGCAAAAATTCTGTTCCTGGATATACTTGCGTTTGTCCACCGGGGTATAGTGCCAACCCCAGTCCGACAGTTGCTTGTGACCAGGTAAGATTGTTTTCTGAAATTTTTTGAAAGAATAAACCGAAAAAAAATAGTATATTACTGTTAAATAAAAATAGTATATGACAGTATATTACTGTAAAAAAAGATTTTTATTGTTACTTTTTTGTAATGAAATATTTATTTCCTTTTTATGCAGACGGATGTAACAACTCTTTGCAAATCAAATTTCGACTGCGTCAATAATGCAGAATGTATTGAAGAACAATGTTTCTGTAAAGAAGGGTTCAAAGCAGTGGGCGCTGAATGCGAAGACATAGACGAATGTGTGAATAATCCTTGTGGACCTGCGTCAATTTGTACGAACACCAGAGGAAATTTCAGATGTGATTGTGAAACTGGATACATTGGAACACCACCACATATACCTTGCAAAGGTAAAGGAACTGAAAAAAATGGAATTTTATATTGAATATTAATTTTTCTAAATTCTAAATTAAAATCAATACAATGTACAAAACCTCCATTGTTTTTCCAAACCTCTGTAAAAATATTAACTTACTTTGTATTTGTAATAGCTCCATGTGACGAAGTAACTTGTGGCAAACACGCGTTTTGTAAACCTGATGGCCATGAAGCCTACTGCATTTGTGAAGATGGATGGACTTTCAATCCAAACGATATCTCTGCTGGTTGTGTTGGTATGTAAATCCATCGTTAATTTTTTGAAACTGAGTATAGAGTTTTTTTTATTGGACCAAGGATTTTATTAAAATAATTACAGCTGGAATGTTATAAATTTTTGTGATTTCAGATATTAATGAATGTGACACAATTAATGGGCCATCTGGAAGATGTGGAACCAATGCAGTCTGTACTAATAATCCAGGAGGATTCACTTGTCATTGTAAATCTGGTTATTCCGGAAATGCATTTAAACAATGTTTAGGTAAGTTTGAGTACAACCAAAGTAAAACTTTTGAAAATAGAGATAGAATTAATATTTTTTACTTAACTTAAATTTCGTTTTATTTTACATAGATATTGACGAATGCTCTCGTCATGATGCTTGTGGACATGGTGCAATATGTACAAATACTAACGGTACTTACACATGTAACTGTCCACCAGAAACTATTCCCGATCCAGATCCTAGAATCAGATGTGTCGGTATAGTTTCATGTATATCTGATAACGACTGTCCTGGAAATGCCATATGTGACCAACAGAAACGATGTCTCTGTCCAGATCCTAATGTTGGAAATGATTGCAGACGTAAGTTTTATCCAAATAATTATATCGAATTTAACTTCTAAATCATTAACAGTTAAACATTAAACCCTGAATGAAAATAATATACATTTTTTGTTTTCAGATCCTTGTGAAGATTTATCTTGTGGACCAAATGCCCATTGCATGCTTTTGAACGACGTTGCAACTTGTCTATGTAGCAGTGGCTACACTGGAAAACCAGGTATTAAAGATGGTTGTAAAGACATTGACGAATGTGCAATTAATCCATGTCCATCTGGAGCCATTTGTAACAACGAAGCTGGTAGCTACTCTTGTCAATGTCCAAGTGGAATGACCGGAGATCCTTACAGTGGAGGATGTCGTGAATCTGAACTACCCCATGTTTGTGGGCCCAGTACACCGTGTCCAGCTGGTGAACAATGCGTTAAAGATGAATTTGTTGGAAGCAGCGTTTGCATATGTCAGAGGGGCTACACTAGAGACTCAGAAACTGGAAAATGTAGAGATATTAACGAATGTTTGGAATTTCGGGACAAACCAGCTTGCGGAGTTAATGCAATTTGCAAAAATCTACCAGGTAGCTACGAATGTCAGTGTCCACCAGGATTTAATGGAAATCCATTTTCACTTTGTGAAGGTAATTCAAGAAAATATTTTCAACTGAATTTAATTAATGAAGAATTGAAAGTTTTATAAATGTAATTGTTTGAAATTATAGAATGTAACAGCATCGAATGTCAATGTCAGCCACCATATAAAATTGTTAAAGGAAAATGTATACTGGCTGATTGCTCAAAAGGTGAAAAATGTCCCCGTGGTGCTGAATGTATCACTATAGCAGGTGGCGTTAGTTATTGCGCTTGTCCCAAAGGCTACAGTAATAAACCAGACGGTTCTTGTGATGGTAAAAAATTTAATCAAATTAAACGGATAATTTTTATTTGACTTATTATAACATAATAATAATATTTTCCAGACATAAATGAATGCATTGAAGGAAATCAAGTATGCGGTTATGGAGCAGAGTGTATAAATCTCCCAGGATCTTATCAGTGTGTTTGTCCTCGGAATTATGGAGGTGATCCTTACAATGGTTTATGCTCGCCATCGCAAAAAAGGTGCTCAAATGATAATGATTGTAAAGCTAATGAAAAATGCGTTCAACCTGGTGAATGCGTTTGTCCACCACCATTTTACACAGATCCTTTCGATGGAAACCTGTGCAAAAGTGAGTGCTAAAATTTTCATCCAAAACTGATTAAAACAATTTCTTATTACCAAACTTCTTTAAACAAATTTTTGTTTCTATTTTTCAGACCCTTGTGACAGATTCCCTTGTGGAATTAATGCAAAGTGTACACCAAGCGATCCACCACGATGTATGTGCGAAGCTGGCTACGAAGGAGATCCCCAACATGGTTGTGTCGATGTAAATGAATGTGCTAACAATCCTTGCGGACATGGCTCCTATTGTTTCAACACAAAGGGTGGCCATATATGTGAATGCCCTAAAGGAATGGTCGGTGATCCATACGGTCCAGGATGCACTGGCGTCCAAGCTAGAGAATGCTCATCCAACGACGATTGTGAAAATTACTTTGCTTGTGTTCAAGGCAGTTGTGTGAATCCTTGCGACAATGTACCCTGTGGTCCAAATGCTTATTGCGAACCAGATAAACATTCACCTTGGTGTCGTTGCGTTGTTGGCTTTACAGAAGGCAAAAAAGGAGAATGCGTTTCTGAATGTGACGGATTTGTTTGCGGCACTGGAGCGCAGTGTATCGTCAGCTACGATGGTCCAACTTGTAAATGCATTGAAGGATTCATTGGGAACCCCTTCCCAGGAGGTCAGTGCGTTCCGGATGTCTGTTCACCAGAAGTATCTTGTTCTCCTCCAAGTGTCTGTATAGGTGGTCGTTGCAAACGACGTTGCGAAGGAGTCGTTTGTGGAATTGGTGCATCTTGCGATCCAGCGACTAATAAATGTGTTTGTGATCCATACTTCGTTGGAAATCCAGATTTACTTTGCATGCCACCTGTACAGCCACCACAGTGTAGTCCAGCGTGCGGCGCCAATGCTCATTGCGAATATACTCACACAGACTCTAAATGCGTCTGTAATCCTGGAACTACTGGAAACCCGTATCATGGTTGCGATTCTATAGAAAAATCAGATTGTTCTCAAGCTTTGTGCGGTAAAGATGCACACTGTAATGCTGGTCCAAAAGCTATAGAATGTCTATGTCCACCTGGTTATGCTGGAAACCCTTACATTCAATGTTTCGATATCAACGAATGCAATACTAATGCCTGTGGAGACAATGCTGTTTGCATCAACACAATTGGTAGTTACGACTGTCGTTGTACAGATGGCTATTTTGGAAATCCTTTTGTTGGATGTCAGGAGATTCACGTTGGACCATGCACAGATCCAGCAAACTGTGCTTGCAGTTACGACATACCTTGTCCAGTGGATTACTCTTGCGTCAATGGAAGATGTGTCGATAAATGCAGTGGTATCAAGTGTGGCCCAAGATCCATATGCCAAGATGGTACCTGTTTATGCCCACCGGGTTACACTGGAAATCCAAATGATTACAGCAGAGGATGCCGTCAACTAGGCCACTGTGCAAACGATTTGGATTGCTCGCCTCAGGAAATCTGTTTCCAGGTCGGCAAAGGTGTTCGCAAATGTGTAGACGGTTGCACTAAATTACAGTGTGGTCCAAATGCCTTATGCGTTACTCAAAACCATCTCTCATCTTGTCTCTGCATTGATGGTTATTTTGGAAATCCCACAGACTTTAAAGAAGGTTGTCATCCATTCAAAACAATCGAACCATCGACTTGCAACCAGAATTCAGACTGTACGCATGGTTACTTTTGTATCATTGTTCCTGAAACTGGAATTCGAGAATGCGTGAACCCTTGCAGCAAAATGGCTTGCGGAGCCAACCAGAAATGCGAAGTGGACGTTATTGGACACGCTACTTGTAAATGCCAGGACAGTTACGAATGGAACCCAGTGTCCTCGGCCTGTGAAAAACCTTCAGTTCCAGATTGCATATCTGATAACGATTGTTCCTTGAATGCTGCCTGTCGTCCAGACAATTTAGGAGTCCTGAAATGCGTAACAATCTGCGATACCTTCACTTGTGCTGCCAATTCTCACTGCGTTGCTCACGACCACACTGCTCACTGTGAATGTCTGCCAGGATTTTCAGGAAATGCTAATGATAGATTTGGCTGTTTGAGCTCTAGAAAAGACCAATGTACTACTGACAGTGATTGTCCAGAAGACCACACCTGCAGATCAAGTTTGGAAGGAATTTTAACTTGTCAACCAGTTTGCAATTACATCACCTGTGGTCCTAATGCACTTTGTGTAGTCAATAATCACGTTGCTAATTGTGAATGTCCTCAAGGATTATATGCCGGAGATCCAAATGACCAAACAAAAGGATGTCAGACAGTCCCATGCGTCTACAACATTGATTGTCCACCGAAACAACTTTGCAACAGATTGACTCACACTTGTTACGATGTTTGCGATAAAAATGCTTGTGGTACAAATGCAGTCTGCATTGCAGATGATCACAAAGCTATCTGCCAGTGTCCACCGGGATATAAACCTAATCCAGTAGCAGACATCGAGTGTGTAGCTGTAAATGCTTGTTCACCAAACCCTTGTCATTCCACTGCCATTTGCGTTGTTGATTCATCGAGCAATCCAGTTTGTCAATGTCCACCTAATTTTGTTGGTGATCCTTATATCACTGGTTGTCAAGAAGAAGGCCATTGTATTTCCAATAAAGAATGTCCTGCACATTCAATATGCCAAAATGGATTGTGTATTAATCCATGTGAACATGCTTGTGGACCTAATGCCGTTTGTGAAATCATTAATGGAGAACCAATTTGTAGATGCATCCATAAATTTGTACCATCGTTAAAAGGAGTTCAACATGGTTGTGTTCGGAATATCGATAGATGCTCTGTTGACGCTGACTGTGAAGGTTCTGTTTGCCTTAATGGACAATGCAGAGGTAACTATTAATTAATTTAATTGATTGATTTTAATAAACCCTGATAAATTTTAATCACATTTAATTTTTTTTTGCAGCTGTTTGTCGTAATCCAGACGACTGTGCAAATGGTGAAAAATGCATTAACAATATTTGTGCAGTACCTTGTCTTACTCACAACCAATGTCAAAACGATCAAGCTTGTGTCAATCACGTTTGTATCATCGGATGTAGAGGCAACAGGAATTGTGCATCGACTGAATCTTGCATTAACAACAAATGCCAAGACTCTTGTAAAAGGGACAATGTTTGTGGACCAAATGCTCTTTGCAGCAGTACAAACCACGCGACTCACTGTTCCTGTCCTTTGGGATTCCAAGGAAATCCAACACCTCAACAAGGTTGTATCAGAATCCCCAACCAATGTGAAACGGCTAACGATTGTCCAAGTCAGCATCTATGTGTATCTGGTTTTTGTCAATGCCAGTGTCGTGAACAAAGTAATTGCGCACAAGGTGAAAGATGTAAAAATGGAATATGTACGAAGATCTGCTACAGCGACAGCAATTGTCTACCTGGAGAACTCTGCATTGATGGTACTTGCGAAGTTGGTTGCACTTCTGGCGCAGGCTGTAACGCTGATCAAGTTTGCATTAACAACAAATGCAGGTTTGTAGAATATTTTATGCATTTCATTTTATTTTAACTTTGTACCTGAAATTTGAGATACTGATAATAATTTATGTTACTAAAGATGTGCACACGGATTCATTGCCGGACCTGAAAAATGTCTTGATATTGACGAATGCGAAGAAAACCCCTGTCATCCAACTGCGGAATGTGTTAATTTGCACGGCTCTTATCGCTGTGCTTGTCCGTTGGGTACAGCTGGAGATCCAGTTGGAACTGGTTGCTCTATACCACATCAATGCACTGTTAATAACGATTGTGCCGATTCTCAATCTTGCGTACAACATAATTGCACAGATCCATGTACTCTTGTAGACTGTGGATCAAACACAGTTTGTTCTGTGATCGACCATGAAGCTGCTTGTCAATGTCAGCCTGGGTATATTGGCGATGCTTCTGGCTGCTTCAAAGTTGAATGCTTATCGAACAGTGATTGTCCTGGAGATAAATATTGTCACCAAGATCTCAATAAATGTTTAAGTAAGTTTTTTTTTTTTTAAGTAATATACGTTTGTATTAAATATATCATGTATATACATTGTAAATTGTAATGTATTTTTTAATGTAATATTAGGTCCCTGCAATCAAATTAATTGTGGCTACGGCAGTTGTGTAGCAAATAATCATGCTGGAGTGTGCAAATGTTATCCAGGATTTGTTCTTGCTGGAAACACTTGTGTAGATATAGACGAATGCTCTACGAATCCTTGTCATCCATCAGCAAAGTAAGACTTATTTCATATAAAAAAACTACTGAATTATAATTCATCATCACCCACGAGTATTCTTCCAGTTGCGTTTTTCATTTATCTTCTATAATGAGTGTGTGGGATTTAACAAGTATCATTAATTTAAACCTGTTAATATTGACCATGTCCTATTTACTATAAAAGTATAAAACAATTTTAACAAACACTAAAAAAATTCTAATTATAATTCAAAGGACACAAATAATTTTACATCTGCAATTATTATAGATAATATATATGCAATAATAATAATATAAATAAATAATTTTCAGTTGCCAAAACAAAGAAGGTTCATTCGCTTGCGTCTGCCCACATGGCCTCGTCGGTGACCCAGTGAAATCCGGATGCAAACAACCAGGCGATTGCTTCACAGACTATGATTGTCCCAATTCAGCTTCCTGCATTGAAAACACGTGTCGAGATCCATGCAACAATCCAAGCATTTGTGGAAAACATGCAGAATGTTTGGTTCGAGATCACATTCCACACTGTCGTTGTCCAGAACAAACGACTGGTGATCCAAACAAAGAATGCACTGTACTGGAATGTAATTACCACAGCGACTGTGGAGTTCTTCGTGCCTGTTTTGACCACAAATGTATCGATCCATGTTTGGTTCCAAATGTTTGTGGCCGCGGTGCGGATTGCTCGCCACTGAATCACAGTGCCGTCTGTACGTGCAAACCTGGTGGAACTGGAGATCCAAATTTGGGCTGTACTCCGGTTCAGTACTGCAAAGTTGATCACCAGTGTCCCACAGGATCTGCATGTAACGGTGGTATTTGTACAACTCTGTGCACTAATACTCGAGAATGTATTGGGGAACAGCTTTGTATAAATGGCATGTGCCAAGCCACGTGTCGCGGTAATTCCAGTTGCCCGGAGTACCAATATTGTTCTAATAGCATTTGCATTCAAGAATTACGTTGTAATGGGGATCGTGATTGTGATTACGATGAGAAATGTATTAACAATAACGTTGGACAAACTGAATGCAAAAAAGCTTGTGGTTTGATTCTTTGTGGACGAAATGCAGAATGTACAGCAGATAATCACGAAGCCTCTTGTAATTGTAAATTTGGATTCTTTACTGAAGTTATAAATGACAAATCCAGGTAAGTTCAATTTTTCTTTACTCGAGTTAAAGGAATTTGAAATGCACATTTTCATGGATCTTGTTTGTAAAATTTTTCTTCTAATTCTTAACTTAGCTGTCAACCAATCGAATGTGAGAATAACGACCAATGCTCAGAGGAAAAGATTTGTGACTCTCATAGATGTAAGATAGCATGTCTCTTACACAATCCATGTGGAGCCAATGCCATTTGCTCGACAGAGAAACACAACCAGGTTTGCACTTGTCAGCCAGGATACACAGGAAATCCAACTGAAGGTTGTCAGCTGGTAGACTACTGTACAGACTCTCCTTGTGCCGCTGGAGCAGTTTGTGAGAATACTCATGGTTCTTACAAATGTCATTGTGAATCAGGAACTGTCGGAGATGCTTATAAAGATGGTTGTCATCCTCCAGTCGAGTGCAATGACGATGAAGATTGTCCCGTAACAGCGAAATGTGTCAGTATCAATGGCGTTCCCAAATGTTTCGATGTATGTTCCGGAGCACAATGTGGTCCAAATGCTGATTGTGTTGGTTCGAACCATTTGGCTTATTGTCATTGTCGTAATGATTACGAAGGAGATCCTACAAATTTGGCAGTTGGTTGTAGACCTAAACCAGTTGCCTGTACTACAAACTTTGATTGCTTGGCTAATACTTATTGTTATGAAGGAGTTTGTCGACGTAAGTTGGAAGAAACAGTAATTAAAATATTTTTAATTTACATTGAAGATTTGTTCGGGTAATTTTAATGTTTCATTGCAGCATCATGTCAATCCAATGAAGAATGTAATCTCTCAGACGTTTGTCTGAATGGACAATGTTTGGATCCATGTAGTCTCAGAGCAGCTTGCGGAATAAATGCTGACTGTCTAGTTAGAAGCCATATCAAACAATGTAGTTGTCCACCAGGTTTTACAGGAAATTCTGAAGTGGAGTGTGTCAGATGTGAGTTTTTTTTTTTATAAAATTTCAACTTTCGAATCTTGAAAATCAAACTTTCATTATCGAAATTTCAACTAAATCTTTGCTTCTTCCTCTTTTTCAGTGCCAGTTTCTTGTAGCAGTTCTAGCGATTGTAGCTCTGGAAACACTTGCAGAGAAAACGTGTGCCTTCCGATTTGTAAAACAGACAACGAGTGTGCCTTCAACGAAAAGTGTGTGAACGGCAACTGTCTGTTAACTTGTCGATTGGACAACGACTGTTTCTTAGGTCACATTTGCTTGCATAACATGTGTAGTTTGGGCTGCAGAGCTGATGAAGACTGTAACGCAAACGAAGCTTGTTTAGGCAACAAATGTCTCGACCCATGCAAAGCTTCTCCATGTGGTCCAAACGCGAAATGTACGGCTATCAACCAACGAGCAACTTGCGCTTGCCCACCAGGATTCATAGAAAATCCAACTGCTAAAGTTGCTTGCTTAAGAGCACCCGGTCAAATCTGTCAAGCGAACAGAGATTGTTCTGCGGGAAGTGCTTGCATTTCCAATATTTGCGCTCCAGTTTGCTCGACCAGTGCCAACTGCTTGAGCAATGAACAATGTGATTCTACTGGAATTTGTAAATCATTGTGTAGGCGTGACGAAGACTGCCGTAGTGGAGAGATATGCGAAGGATTACTTTGTGTCGCTGGATGCCGAGCAGATATCGAATGCCAAGAAAATTATTCGTGTATTAATAATCAGTGTATCGGTAAGTGTAATTGAATGTGAGAATTGAGCGTTAAATGGTGAATCCGTTTAATTATATTTGTTTTTAATTTTCAGATCCTTGTTCTTTGCCAAATGCATGTGGCACAAATGCACAGTGTATTGTCATAAATCATGCAAAGCAATGTAGCTGCCCAATTTTGCTTATAGGGGATGCGGAATTTGGTTGTAAACAAGCATTTTTACCTTGTCTAGAATCTGACGAATGTTTACCTGGACAAACTTGTTACGGAAGATCCTGCTACACATCATGTAGAAGGTAATTTTCATCTGCTTATAATTTCAAATTTCTATAAATAATTTTCAAAGTTGTCTCTTTTTATATCTTAAAGAAAAATTCATTCGATAAACTTTTTTAATGTTTCAGTGACGCGCAGTGTTTGAATGACGAACGTTGCGACGGTGGTCTTTGCAAGACAATTTGTAACAGCGATGATCAGTGCAGTTCAAATCAAATTTGTCATAACAGATTGTGCGATATTGGATGTCGCAGTGATAACACCTGTCCAAGCGACGAATCTTGTATTAATAATCATTGTAGAAGTCCCTGTGACGAAGGCAGAGCGTGCGGTGAATGTGCAGGTTGTCGCGTTGTCAATCATTCAGTCCAATGCAGTTGTCCTATAAATTACTACGGCAATGCTTTAGTAAGTTGCACCAAAGCAGCCATTCCTTGCGATGGTACCTGCGAATGCGATGAAGCTGGTTTCTGCATCAAGAGTTGCTTAACTGAAGAACAATGCTCTTGCGGTGAAGTGTGTCACTCTGGAAAGTGTCGGGTCAAATGTGGAAATAATAACGAATGCACTAAGGTTTGTTAAAAATATATATTAAAATATCCAGTATTAATATGATTTGGATATTCTACTAAAACTCATAATTTTTTAGGGATACACCTGTGATCAAGGATTATGTTTGAACGGTTGTCGAACTCACTCAGACTGTCCAGATTCTTTATCTTGCACAAATGGACAATGCGTCAACCCGTGTTTATTTGGCTCTTCACCCTGTGGAATCAATGCTTTGTGTCGAGTGTCCACTCATCGTGCAGTTTGCCTTTGTCCAGAAGGATATCAAGGCGAACCAAGTCAAGAATGTTACCAATTGGAATGTCGTCGCGACGAGGACTGCGAGTTCAACAAACAATGCAGTGAATTTGGCGTCTGCACCAATCCGTGTCTACATTACAATGCCTGTGGCCAAAATGCACAATGTAAGGTCGTAAACAAGAAAGCTCAGTGCACTTGTCCACCGGGACACTTTGGAAATCCAAATATCAACTGTAAGAAAGGTGGTGACGAGTGTTTGAAAAGTCCTTGTGGACCTAATGCAAAATGTAAAGAAACCCCAACTGGATTCGAGTGTATCTGTCTACCTGGATGCTTTGGAAATCCACACGTTGGTTGCACTTGCGACGTAGATCGTCCTAATCCATGTGCTAAATCCAACTGTGGAACTAACGCTTTGTGCAAAGTCGTAAACAACAGAGCTCAATGTTACTGTCCAAACAACTTCCCTCTCGGAGATCCACTTTATACTTGTACGTAAATTAAATTTTAAGATTAACTTATAAGATTTATACAAAACATTATTAATTTTCAGTTTTGTATTAAAAAAGAAAGAAAGAAAAAAGAATTTAATCTAATGAGGTTTCACAATATTGTACCAACAGGTACTTCAGATAAGAGCAATCTCGATTGCCGAACATTAGGATGTGGAAACGGCGCTGAATGTTTAAGGGATGGTGCGAAATACGTATGCAAATGTCTGCCAGGTACAAGTGGTTTGCCAGATTTGGCCTGTTCTTCAGGTAAGAAACGACTAATCACTAACTGAAATTGTTCAACTAATCGTAATAGTTAACTTTAAATGTACGGTATTTGTGACTACCTATAATCGATTGAACTGACGATAATAATTGATGGTTTAACCGTCGTATATATATATATATATATTTGGCTAGTAGGATTTTTACGTAATATATGTAACAGACAGACGTTATTAATTGTAATGAAGTGAGTCGTTAACACCGAGAGACAGATGTGATTGGAGCAGAGCCAAGCATATTAACGCACTGTTCACAACATCAGATGCATTCGCTCTACAAGAAATAATTACCGAATCTGTACATAGACGGGTTTTTAATATCTTTTACTGTACATAATGTTGACACGTGTGTTTTTTCTTATAGAAATTTGTTATGTGGAATGTTTATTTCAGTATCCAATCTGTCCAATTCAAACCGCTGCGAGCGATTTAGAAACACTTGACAAATGACATGATTTCAATTTTCATCAAAATTTTTATGATTTCAGATTTAATGAGAAAAATGTTCAATAGTTTATGCAAAACTTAACAAGAGG
>JABFQA010001531.1:0-13497 GCA_022817065.1 Probaryconus sp. ZL-2020 | reverse complement strand
TAAAAATAAAAGAAAAAAAAAAAAAAAAAAAAAAAACAAGCGTGGAATTGTTAATGAAAATAAGAATAACGATAATTTAATTAGGTGATATATATTTTTTTCGGATGTGATTTTTGCGCGATAGCGATTTGATGAATGCTTAAGAAAAATCAGTTGTTGATCAAACGTGCCATGTGGTCACCGGGGTCGAGGTATCCGTTTAAGATTACCCGAGGTGCCTCGAATCTCGTGCCAGCAGAAAGTTAATTGGCTGGAAAACTTCGGCCATTCGATATTCCGTTACTGCTTTGCAATACGTGAGCGCGTAATCCAGATTTCATCTACATCTCTACGATATCCACTGGACTAACTGTACAATATATAGTTAGTCGCAGGATATTGAATTCCCTTCCGCATGAAAGGGTCTCTCGATACTTTTTCCATATATATATATAGCTATACAAAACCTTCCATTCAGTTGTTTACTTCATTCACCATGGATCTGCACAACTGTCACCCTATTACATTTTCACAACATTTGTCTGAAGTTGTCTAATCATTTGTCTAATCATCGACAATGATTAATCACAATTACATAAAAAATTTAATTGACACGAATCGTATCTAAAATCTCTTTTACTTTCCCAAACAATTATTCAACTGGTTTTACAAAAGTTTAGATTCGTACTTCTAAAGCCCTAATTCATGTTAATCGCATGCAGATCCGATGTTCTAATTATGCCATAGTACATTTGGATGGTTACAATTCCAGTTCAATTAATGATCAATCTGATACGGTACACATTCAATCAGACGTACTTAACTGCCTTAATTAAACTCAGATAAAGACGATGATTTTTCCTCTTTTCATTGAACGACGGCAAACCCTTCCCAATAATTATCGAATGACAAAAACGAAGCGAACGTTTCGGTATGAAAAGTTGCGCTTACTTCGTCGTGGAAGGATGATCCTTCGAAGGAAATAATTTACTTGCATACGAAACGTAGTCTCCGGGCGCGTACCTATGAGTAGGTTTGCCATTCGAGAGAGTGCGCGCTGCAGATGTTATATATTTCAACAATGTAAGTTTAATGCAAATCGTATTTACGAGATATTACAATGCATTCTTTGTGCGATGTATATTGTATCACGCGGAGTGAATGTGGGTTCATTCTCGACATGCCTGTAAATGGGTTTCATATCTCTAAGTACGTAGGAGTCGCGTAGTTTTAATAAATACTTCGCTCTGTCCCACTCGCGGCCGGTAAACACGTATCTCCTCCGTTCTTCTCTTAGGACAGGAGAGATAGGTATTGTTGCGGGTGGTCCACGGGGCACATTGTCAGAGTGACCACCAGGTAGTGCGCAACGTTGCCGCTCGCAATGTTGCCTTTCTTCGACTCTCTTCCTCCTCACTCGGTCTGCTTCACTATCTCTCTCTTCCTCTCAGCCCCCTCGTTGCCCCACTGTCCCCTCTCCCTGTCTTTCTCTTTCCCTCCTTCAAAGTTCGCTGTATTTTATAATTATCTTGACTTGCACAACATTTTATTCGCAATTCACTTTCATGAAAAATATTCACAAGCCCGGCATTAATTTTTGTCGACAAAAAATGTAATTGAAATTTAATGCCATTGATTAAGACGGAGAGCGCTTTTTCTGCATTTAATTAGCTCGTGGGGGGAAATACTTCTTTGTATCAAATAATGCGTCCGTGCGACGTAACAAGAAAGTTCGATTAAATGATTTTCTTTAGAATTCCGATTAAGATTTTTGTTCTGGCGGCGTTGAGTAATGGGATTAAAATATAAAATTTAGTTCAATTAAGACGATGACATTCAGATTCGAGGTAGATTATGCATGTAAAGCGTCCGAATGGACATGTTAAACATTCAATTAAACTAATGAAGCTGTCATCGATAACTCGGCCGTTCGCGATGGGACCGCGCGTTTACATTTCATGGCCTCGCGTCGTTATTAAATATTAATTCGATGGGTATCACGGCGCGCCAACAATGCGCCGATGGAATGGAACGGAACACAATGAGGCGCTTCAACAAATGATGTTGTTTCAGGGCAAGGCGGAAGGCCAAAGGTCGGCGGTGTGGATCAGGGCTCGACTACAGGAACAGCTTTATCAGTTGGGCTGCTTTCTGCATAGACACGCGGGCAAGGTCCTATTCGTCGCTATCCTGGCATTGGCCACCTTCTGTGTACCTTTGAAATCCATCCAAATTCACAGCCGGGTCGAACAACTATGGGTACAAAGTAAGTATGCCATATCCAATATTTACTAGCTGAATTACATACTGAAACAAAAAAAGAATTTTCAATTTTGCCATACATTTTTGCATACCAAACATATAAAAAAATTATATGTTTGGCAAATTTCTATGTAATTGTTTATATATGTTTGATAGGCTAGAAATTATGGCAAAATTTACAATTCTTTATTTTTTTATTTTTTTTTTTTTTTTGTTGCAACGAGAGAAATTTTAGTCACAACCAGGTTATCACTGAAATGTTTCGCATTTCTGAGAAATCGGTTATTTTAACTAATTTAATAGTCGTCCTAACTGATCCATAGTTCAGTTTAAATTCATGCAATTCCAAAATGTAAAGCAAGAAGAAAAACACGAATGACAATACGATGTTATATTTAGTCCTTGTTACATCATATAACCGCCAATAACATTGTCCAAACGAGCGAATTCATTGTAACCAGTAGATCAACGCGAACGAAGTCCATCATTGAAAAACGATACTTCTCACAACAAACTCTTCTCGTCCAGGATGTTTACACTCTGAATCAAATAACTGAATCGAATGTCCATTGAACTCTAACTAATTTCAGTCTACAATAATCTTAGGCATCTCGAAAAATGATAAGACGAGCGTTGCCCTTCGAGGCTCATTCCAGAATTCAGCGTGTCTCGGGGATACGAAGTGTCTTTGGGATGACGTATACGAGGGTAGGAAAAAAATGGTCGCGAGACGGGGGAACGAGGCCGCAGGATGACGGAGAAAACGAAACAGAAAGAGAGGAAATAAGAAAGAAGGCACACCGAGCGAAACTGCGTACGTGTACATACGTACATTAGTCGCTCGCTGGGTGGCCCTCTATATTTATCCCCGCGACTTGATGTTGATTCGAAAGCTCGACATTGCAGCAGCCCTGTACACAGCCATTTCCAGCTGTGTAAGTATACCTATCATTGACTGTGATTGTACGCGACCAGCACCAATACATGACTCATAAAGTAGTGCGGCGCATCCAACCGAGAAAAAAGCAATTCCGTACAAGCTCTTTGATCGAATCTCATTCACTTTTAAAACCTTATGCTAGAAGAACTTTTCGAGGAAGCAACAGTAATGGCTTTTTAATTGAAACATAGGCTTATGCTATGCCAACGAAAATACAAAAAAGAAAGAAAGAAAGAACGAATGAAAAAAAAAAAAAAAAATCAGAAAGAATCGTATCCCGAAGAGACTATCATTTAAGTTCCATTAGCATATAATGAAGTACGCGCAACTGAGACGAAACGGGTACGTGGAAATGAAACTGAAAGGAACCGAATAAAAATCGTCGGTACTGTTGTAATAAAATGCAGCAATAAATAGACCCTCGAGTCGAGATCCTTTGTTGGAGGAAACTCCGCAGCCGTGAATGATCGTGACCAAAGACATGCGTGCCCAGATAGGTGCCGGATATCCGCAAATTGACGACTCACGTGAGATGCGGGCGCACTATGCTCGTTGCACGTTTTCGAAAGTGCAAGTAAAAAAATTGTCGAATATAATGAACGGCTGCCTGCGAGGAGGTGGATCCCTCGAGGAAAGAACCACCGCTAAACGGTCCCCGGCTAATGACTTCGGAGAAATTCCTCAAAAAGAGACACCACACTCTTTGTACCGACCGAAAAGCAGCGGGAAATTTTCATTGCCCGCATTGCCATTGGAAATCATTGAGAATGGCCTCGAAAATATTTTGTAGGAATTCCAAAACGAAACTTTACGAATGTCTTTTTACAGGTACGCGTTAAAAATTTTGCGCGCCAGAAGCGCCTTCATTACCGGTGCATTTCCATCGTTCACGGAGACCGGAAGATTATACGTCTGTCGAGATCCTGAAAAGAAGCATAACATTTTCGTCGGGAATTAATCACTTTTTGCAAACGACTCGCAGACGTTCCGCGACATTAATACGACAACCGGACGGTGGCCTTTCATTACATCAAAGAGGAAGAAACAGGAAGTGCGCGCGATGAAGATATTTTCGCGTTTCATCCGTGAATACTCATTACTTCATTAGGTATATCGCTCGTGAAAACATCGGTAAGAAAGAAAGGTAGAACAACAACATGACGAGGACGGACAGAGAGCAAAGGCACGACCCTGCACGAGGGCCGGCTGACTGCTTACATCTTCATTAGGGCCTCTCGCATCCTCTCTCTTTCTCTCTCCGTCACTTCCACTCTCTCTCGCACACGCTTCCCATCTTTCTCTCTCTCTCTCTCTCTCTCTCTCTTTTTGTTTCTTTCACTTATTCCCTGCCACGATTGGCTGTCTTCGTCGCACTTAAAGAAGAGACGATTCTTCCGAGAGAAAGAGAGAGAGAAAAAGAGAGCATCCTCTATAAGATCCCAACGGGGATAAGAGAGTTAGAAGAAACCATTCCCGAGCAAAGACCCACCAGAGGAGTCTGTTGTTGCATCGTCGAACGGATGAACGGTCGGTCGGTCGGACGGACGGCAAGCTGCATAAACAGAGGATCTCAATCTCGAAAAGGGGATACCCATTGAATGGAGACCCATTTTCCAAAACTCTGCATTGCGACAGTTCAAAATAGAAACGAGAATAAACGAAATGAAAAACTATCGATGGCTCGGTGAAACTATCGATTGCTTAATGAAACTGCGAAAGGGGACGTTGGTCCTGGTCCCGAACAGAGAGACGGCTCGAGGAGACAGTTGATTTAGATTAGATATCTCGGAGGCAATGAACTTGAGAGGAATCCAAGTGAGAGCCACTGACGGTGGATGGGGCTCTGTTCCGGCGAATGGTCGCGGTGGGTGGCCCGCTCGGTTCTGTGTATGCCATCCAGCCAGCGGAGCGGCCGGTCGAGCTGCCAGCCAGTCAGCTAGCCGG
Source organism: Probaryconus sp. ZL-2020 (assembly GCA_022817065.1). Classification (NCBI taxonomy): domain Eukaryota; kingdom Metazoa; phylum Arthropoda; class Insecta; order Hymenoptera; family Scelionidae; genus Probaryconus; species Probaryconus sp. ZL-2020. The sequence goes on along the minus strand of JABFQA010001531.1, from coordinate 8,372 downwards.
GCTCAGCCAAGTTTCCGTGGCCCCGCTACGACTGACTTAGCTTTTTACATAGGGAACCTACAGGACCGTGACACGGTTCAAAGATGAAACGCTGCTGCCGGAAAAAAAAAAAGAGAGAAAAAAAATATCGAAACCCACCTTCGTCCTCAATGGACGAAGGGTTTTCTTTCCGCACATTTCTCGCTGTTTGTATGCTGATCAGGCCAGCACGAGCTTCTCTATGTAAACATCGCGGATGTATCTTTAAACGGTTTACAAACAACTTCTTTGATCTTGGGTCAAACGGTTAAGTTTCCCTATTGTTCGGTGGCGAGATTGCTTCATCTTATTTTCACCGAGTCAATTGCTTCCGGAAGCGAGCGAACGAGAGTTTCGAGATCGTTGGTTTCGATGAGACGGTTAAAAATCCTTCAGCGGTAGTTGAAGTTTAGATGTTTACTGGTTAAACGAGGATGTACCTATTTTTCCTGGAGATATATATTTTTTTTTTTTTTTTTATATATATAGGGAATGATGATATTCAGGTTTGCAAAGATTAATTTGTTTATGATTTTATTCTGAGATTGTTGTAAGTTCGAAATTAGTTTGTAACGTACAAAAGAGATGATGATTTTAACCGCTGTATAAATCGTTTTTAATATTGCAACATCTGGACATAATCCTCCTTCGTTTCATTTGTCTACTTTTACGACTTTATGCTTTCACATTAACACAGTTACCGCTAAATTATATCCTGAGTATAAAAGTTTTTGTTCGATGAAGTTCCTTATTTCTTTAACTCGTAGCGTTTAATCACCAGAAAAATTTCATTATTACAAACAACTTAGATTATTCATAAACATTTAACAAACCAAAAAAAAAAAAAGTGAAAAACTGAATTCAAAGATACAGAAACTCTCTTTGAAGAAATAAAACGAAAAAAAAAAAAAAATGAAAGTCAATTTCAAGTTCTTTCGTAAAAACAAATCGCCTCCCAACATCATCAATGTACGCTTCTTGACAGATATTGGAATTTAAAAGTCAAAAGTATACTTTATTTCCATCAGCGTAGACAAAACACACGACATTGTGCTGTCTCTTCAATTTCATAGGACGTCACTTTGTCTTCGACATAAATCCTGGAGTGTCGCGTCATAATAAAAAATATGAGCGTAGAGATTTTCCTTTGTAAAAGCGACGCACCACCAGGGGGGAAAGCTTTGCTGCTTGCAACATTGACGTCGCTTTCCTTTTTTCCATGAAATCCGCAGAAATTTCTCCAAGGTGTGGCATTTCCTAATTTTCTAACGCAGGCGTGTCGTCCAAAAATAGCAGCGGTGGTACAAAGGACCAAAGCAGCGGTGCCTCGTCTGAACTTCACTGAATCGTTTCTCTCTAACGAACAAGCTCATTCTCAGACACAACTGTTATTTTCACACGCCATAAAACTGTCCTCGCACATGTCTATTCAAAAAAACTGATGGATCTTTAGTTTTTCCCCCGAATCCACTAACGTTTACTTGAACACAGTCGCAGACATCAGGGGAATGCATATCTACAGCCTTCTCACTCGAATTATTAATTACATATTCATTTATCTTCAGAATAAATGTTGGAGGAGAAGTGGTAACTTTAACTTTTGAACATTACAATCATTATTTGTAGCAACGGATGAAAAAAATGTTCGATGAATACTTATCAGCGAGACGTTGGTGTATCGAATTTGTATCGATACCGCATTCAGAAACAAATGAACTAATGAAAGGACGGTTGTAAACCTAAATGAACACCTGCAGACATCATTTATCCTAGAACTTTTGCTTCAATATACAAGTACATCGAAATAATACTTCGTCAGATAAATAATGCGACTAATTTCAGAAATTTGAAATAAATGCTTATGCATAAAATTTTAGTATGTGATCAAATGTATTGGATCTCTCATAATATTGGCGAAATCCTTATCGAAACCACCCCGAGGAACTAATAAATTTTGCATGAACACCTGCATCAAATATACGTTCTTTTCATTTTTTTTTTTTTTCTTCAACATTAAACTAACGACTTAATTAAAGATTCTTTGAGAGATGGTTCTTAAAAGGGATCAAATTATTAGCCAACACTTGTTTCCGTAATTTTTCAAAATAATACGATTGACTTATTCTCATGTCGTCCAGAAAATTCTCGAACTCTTACATTGCGCTGTTAATTTAAATCCGATGATCATAAAACTTTAATACCCCAAACTCATCTCTTATTTTATTTATATATATATAAAAAAAAAAAAAAAACAACAACAACACTGGCCAATGCAAAACGCTGCCTTTGAGAGCCATTAAAGTTTTCCGATGGATCGATTAATCTCTTCTAAAGCCATTCTCAGTGTGACAAAAATCCACGGTCAATAAAGACATTAGCTGTGAGAAATGCTTCTCGATGAACTATTCGAAATGAATGGGGCACTCGGTCTCGGGGATCTCGGCGGAGGCAAAAGGGGCAGGGATAATTCTGGGCAACCGACATTAATTATCATCCGGGGCTAACATCAGCGAGGAGGAGGCATCAGCGTCTGAAATTCATGAATGCGAAATGGACCGGACCTGCCGCCCGTCGTGAATTCGATAACACACGCTGGACTCGTTGGACGTCGAGCGCGTAAAAGAAGGAGCCGTGTGAGAATTACCTACTTTCCGGTGAAGGGTCGGTAGCGAGAGAAAGAGCGAAAGAGAAAGAGAGAAAAAGAGAGAAAGAGAGAAAGAGAGAGAGAGAGAGAACCGCGGCCGGCGATTCGTCAAAGAGAGCGAACGAAAGAAAGAGGACTAAAAGGAAAAGAAGAAAGAAAGGAAGAAATAATTAGCCGAGCACGATAACGAAGTGATTTTGCACGTCGCGTTACGCGCGCCGAGTGTAAGGAAATTATTGCGCAGAATGCGGCCGATGGTTTTCGTAATAAAGACGCTGTCCCGAGAGCATTACGAAGCAACAAGAAGCGATTGGACGCTGCGCCGGGAGAGAACGACGGGAAAAGAAAGACGCGGAGACCGAGAGGGCCTGATAGAAGATCGGACAAAGCCGACACAAGCGAACGAGGAGGTAAAGGAAAAGGGAGAGATCGAGCCGGCACTCTCGCGGTCGTGCGGCACGAGATGGGAGAGAAAGAGCTAGGAGCTAGAGAAGGACTCTTGATTTATCGACGGTGCGTCTCTGTAATTATTTCTCTGCCTGCCTGGCAGCCAGCGAGCCGTGCTCGCTCACTTGGTTGGCTGACTCGATGCCTCGGTTGGCTGCGGTTGATGCCTCGCTCGCTCAGCATCCTTTTTGGTGCCACCGCGGACGTGTGCACGCTCGGTCCCGGAGCCTTTTCTTTGCCCTCCGGCTACCGTAATTGTTCCACAAAACATTGAGCACGCTCGCCGAAAACACATGATACGTTTATTATATTATAAGCACAATGAGAAGAAAACATTACGAAATCAGACATTCAGGCGCCAAGCATTATCGACATCATCGCCGCGCGCTCGCTGCCATCGGCGGCACACAATTTTTCCCTTCGTTTTTATTTATCCCTTTTCCCCTATTTCTTTAATCCAACGAACTTGGCTCTCGTTGCAGGGAAATTATCAAATGTCAACCGCTGCTATTTATTTGCCGTCGTTGATTGTCTTCGCTTCGCATTATTCTTTCGAATGGTTTCGCTTGGATTCTAATGCTTTGAGAGTCAACGTTTGGCTTGGATTTTTAAATTTCGCCTCAACTTTCGCAGATGGATTTTTAATATCCGTTCAATGTTAGAATGTTTCATTAATGACACGTAGATACAGGATAATTGGAATCTCTGAATTTTGAAATGTTATGATTCGAAACTCTGTTGTAATTGGGTACAAATTAGAAGTTCAGGAAATAATTCCATAACATATCACAAATAGTTCATTTTAATCAGATTCCTAACGTTATTATACGTATTTATATGCATGGGAACAATTAATTTGAAATCTAATAAAGTATTGAATACAAATTTGACTCGGAGGAAGTTGTTGCACATAGTTCATCGTATATTAATCACCGTCGTTGAATATTTCAAAATAATTAGTTTAAATCTGTTGTTGAATCATAAATGTTGTATGCGGAAGTAATAGGAGACTGAAATTTAGTGGAAAATCGCAATAACAAGGAACTAATGGAAAAGTGTATGATACAAAATGTGATTTACTCGTGAAAAATTGGAAGCCGAAGGTAATTTAGTCCTCAAGATCGGTGGATAATTTGCCAAAGGATTTAAGTTAAATCCTTGAGGAGAGAACTGAAATGTTCCGGAATGCGGATACATACAATAATTATGCAGATACATGCAAAACTTCATCAGAATGGTAATTTTTTATTTATGAATAATTACTGAAGTTTATAGGATTTCTGAATCATTTTGATTATAAAGTTACTTTATAATCGTTCGTAGTCACACGAATCTAACAGCGTATTTCTATTAGATTAACTTGATTTTATTGCAAAACTAATTAATAACCAACCGAACGTATCTTCATTTAATTATAATAGGAACAGAAATAGTTGTGTCAAAATTTACAGTGCTCCCTTTTATGAGAAATTACTTAATGAATATGTTAACTCGAGCAACCTTAAACCACCTTAGCTGGAGAATAAATCGTCCTGCGATAAATCTACGATTATTGTTTAGCTTAATTTAATTTCGAACGGCAGCGATAAATTTCAAGACAAAAAACTCAGCTTTTTTTTTTTACTGTGAACTCCCAAATTTACATTCTCGGGATTCTCTTTTTATGCTCGCTCACACGATCCAATTCTGTAAAATGAATAAACCGATTGGAGTTCAAGATCTGCGATAACACGACCCTTTCATTTCCTTGACCAAGGTACTCGATAGGTCTAATAAGAAAAATTTTACGTTATTTTATATATCTCAATAACAAATTAATACACCAGTTGAATTTGACCTGATAATTGAAGGAAATACGATCTAATCGATGGTTCGTACAGACAAATAGCTTGGATCTTGTTTCAATCTCTACTGGATTGTTTCTCGAAGAAAAATGTTATTTCTGTCTCTCGAATGAAGACTTTTGACAGTAAAACTGTTTAGATCGAAGCAATAAAGAAGCTGATTGAAAATTGTTAAGCAAGAGTATAAGCCAGTGAAATAAGTATCGTAATCGAAATGGGGGCCTCGGTTGAGAACCGCCTGGAAAGCCGCACGTATCGGCACGGGTGGTCTCGAGAGTAGCAGCGCCGTGGAGGAGCAAACAAATACGCCGTCGGCATTTTGACGGTGAAATCCACCAACTAGGCGAGGCCCGGCTATAGAGTACTTAATCGGCCAGCAAACGGCCATATACATAAATACTTCGTGGAAACTCCTACACCACTTTCTTCTGCTCATTTTGTAACATAAACTGCCGAATTCGGGACTCGTTTTTCGAGCAAAACATGCTTCTAAATATGGCTGCAGCTTTGGCCAAAGCGAACGCCTCGCCTAAACTGCAACCAAAGTCCTCGCGAATGGACGCATAAATTAGATTTCGATTCATTAATCCCAGTAAAGACTGCCAGCCTCAAAATTGAATATTAATAAGGCGCGGTTTTATTCCCCGACGCTGATGTCGCCGCTGCCAAACGCGTTATGTAATTCTTTACCGATTTCATAACGTTAGGATTTCGGCTCGAATTATTGGGAAATGACAAATCAATGCACCGTTGATCATTTTCAGATTATATACAGTAGTGATTATTGATCGAAGGATCTGTTTTTGTTAAATTTTAGATGGATTTTGTAAAGTATATTTTGAATAACGTTTGAAGCACATTTTATAATATGTTCTTATTAAAATAGTATATAAGAAAGAGGAATACGAATTTCAGTGTAGTAACATCCTTTTGTTTTATGTCTTTTGTGCAGAAGGCGGAAGACTAGAAAAGGAGTTGGATTACGCGTCGGAGGCACTCGGAGAGGCGTCGATTTCCACGCATCAACTCGTTATACAAACACCAAGAGACGCGGGTGCGAATATCCTGTATCCGGCGGCACTGAAAGAACATTTGGAAGTCCTCAAAGCGGCGACGCGAGTCACCGTACACCTGTTCGATATGTAAGGACTTATTTTTCAATGCTTCAAATCAAACAACAAACCCATCCACCTTAACATTATTTAATGTCGAATCTTCGTTTGCAACTTTTCTTCGCTTAACGATCCAAAGTAGATCCATCGATGATGAATAATTAATGGATTAACAATGGCTGAGCGTTGGCCTGGTACACTTTCTGATCACTTTCTGAGCAATCGAGAATGATTTAAATTCGTTCTGACGTAAGGTACAACTTCTCGGTTGAAAACTACTTGACTCTAGAGCGTGATTTCTTGACTCAAGAATGTTTTCCTTGAATCAAGAAAAGATTCTATTTTAGAATGAATAAGACCCATTTATCTATTTTGGATACAATAGATGGAAAACGAATTGAGTCATAAGAAGCAAAACTTACTGTATAAATTATTGAAATAATTTCTTTTGAATCGAATAAAATTTTGACTTTTTATTTTTTTTATTTTTTTTTTTTTTTATGTATATTGGAAATAGAGTAGACAGTATAATGACATTAGTAATGATGTAAGTCTAGCTGGTAACGATCTAAATCGTTTGTTAAAAAATAAGATGATAAAAGTAAAGAAAATTATCAACTATTTCGCCTGAAAACAAATTTCGAAAGTAAAGGTATAAATATATTCATGAGTGCCATTTATGTTCTTTGCAGAACGTGGAGACTGAAAGACATCTGTTATGCTCCGAGCATACCCAATTTTGAGGAGCAGTATATTGAACAGGTAATTTCGTTGATTACATTATACAAGCTATTTTAACAAAACAAATTCCACGGCGTATTATTTAACTGAAACTCTTCAAATTTTACGTTTCATCGGTTTTTACGTAATTACATCATTGCGTCATTCAAATGAAATGAAATTAACAACGTCGATCCTCGTTTAAGGAGAAAATGATTGTCTCGTTGCATTGTTGTCCTTATAAGGGAACGTTATATTTTGTCGGTAGCCAGTCTTACGAGACACACGAGTTGTCCGCCTAATCCGACACTTCCGGTTCCTGCGACACGTTCGCCAGACTTGCTAACCCTCGGCGCTTTTTGCTAATCGATTCCACTTTATTTCTGTGCTAATCAAAATGTCTTTACAATTAATACTTAAATCGACTTTGCTGTTCTTCTTTTTTTCCACGAGGTTGTAATTATGAAACAAAGGATTTTTGCCACATTGCAAATTAAAAGTCAAAAATTAAATAATTCTGGAATTCTTCCCCTCCCTTTGCAACTTGCTTTTAAGATGTTAATTTATGGTTTTATAAAAAGCAGATGAGCTTTTCAGTTTGTTTGTTTTTGGGTAAAAAATGTCAAAGATATGTAAGGAGTGTTCCGTAGCATCTGTTTTCAGAAATGTATAACTAACATATTAGGACTATTATTAAATTTCCTTGACTCTTAGGGAGGTTCATAAAAAAAAAAAGAGGTTGAAAGCTAAGTTCTGAAAGGAATGTCGATCTAAATTTGTATATTACTTTATACCAAACACTACATTAATGTTACGTTTAACATTCTCTCACGAAAATACAGAATATTCAATAAACATTTATTATAATTTTTCGTGTAATTTGTCAGAAATTTGATATCTTATTAAAGTCATAAATTCGATGAAAAAAAAAAAAAAATAAAAATAAAGAAAGAAAAAATCAACTTTAAGAATGGGCATTGAATCGAAATAAAATAATAAAAGAAGCAAAAAAAAAAAAAAGATAAGGATAAACATTACATGAAAACGTCCAAAGGATGTAAGCGAGTTCGAAAGTTTTCTTAGAAGTTTGAAATACAATCTATGATGATCTGTAGCACGGGCGTGGCGATGAGGCACAGAGCCGAGTTTTACCGCGACATAAAGTGAGAATGAGAGGAGACACGAGAGAGATCGAGGCGAGATATCTCCTAGGCAGTTATCCCTATAGTTTCTGGGAACTCGCGGGTGGCCATTCTATTCGTCCCGGAAAGCTCAAAGCTATTTTACAATCGAAAAACCTTGTAGTAAAGGGGGAAAATACGAAAGTCGTTGAATTGTCAGGTTCGTTTGTTCCGTTGAGAAGCACGAAAGGATAAATTCCCATTAGAAAAGCAAGAGAGTGTTAAAAAGGAAAGATTCTCAAATGACCTTACAATGGCCCTTTATTAAGATTTACGTCTACTCGGACATTAACTTAATGGAGAAAAGTATATGTTTTCTTTTTCCATTTTTTTTTTCTCCATTTTTTTTTTTTTCTTCTTTATCGCCTTTCTTTTTTTTTTTTTTTTTTTTTTTTTTTTTTTTTTT
>JABFQA010001530.1:0-13500 GCA_022817065.1 Probaryconus sp. ZL-2020 | reverse complement strand
TAATATGTCATTAAATTAAAAAAAAAAAAAAAAAAGAATGGAAATAATTTTTCAACTTAATCGTGAATTAATAAAATCAACAACAAATTAACATTGACGATGAACGAAAAGCAAAATTCACTTTTCAAAAGGCAAAGTACAAGACGAATTAATGATTAACATATTTACTCGTAATCGAAGTTAATCAGTTGAATTTGGGTATAAAAAAGTGATTATATATAATGATTAAACTTTTAAGGCGCTTATGACATTTGTCAACTTTCACTGCCTTTCCTCAGAAATAACGTATATTATAAACAGATGCCTCTTATTTTTATAATACCATTCATCCATACCGTCTCTCTTCCAAAAATTTTTTACAGTACTCTCCATTTCAATAAGCAACATTTAATTGAGAATCATTCTGTTCAAAGTTTAATATTCAATTTTTAACTTATGCAACGATTTAAAAAATCATCTTACAATAACAGCAATTTGTGAAACAAGGTTTCAAAATTACAATAACAATTCTAAATATCATGTAAGCATTTACAAAATTCTTTATCATTATGATTAATTAAAGATTTAATTAAAAAACATGTAAAAAAAAAGAGAAGATAAAAAAGAGAAGAGTGAAAAAAGTGAAGCTACAGTTCTAGACAAATGTTCATCATCTTTACAAAGCGCTTTCCATTTCCACCTTCTCAGACATTGACCCACAGGCCTCGTTTGACTTCATTCAGAAGCAACAGTTCAGAAGCAACGCCGTTACAAAACAATAAACCATTAACAAAATGATTATGCACCTGATTGATCAACGGGTTAATTAATTCATTACGAACATCTGAGACCAGTCCCCGCCTTGACAGATTATTTTATTAAACGTGCCCTCAAACTTTATTTCGCACTTCGTTACAAGAATTGAAATTAAAAAATTAATTTTTGTAATTATCATTACTGTCATCTTGCGATGATAAAATAGGGACAGATTGCCATGTATTTACAAAGTTATTAATTAACTAAAATATATCCGCATAAATTATTACACACTGTGCTCAACAAAAATTTAAAGTGACCCTGAAAACGAAAATTTAGGATCTATAATAATATATAAAAAGTTTAATACGTTTATCTAAACTTTCATAAGTTCAACGTCTCTTGTCCTTTACATATCTCTTTACAGTTTTTATAGTGACTTATATTTCTACTCGTAATGACCTTATACTTATAACTGATGAATGACATATTTCAAGTTAAAAAAAAAAAAAAGAAGAAGAAATGTTTACATTTGACGTGTCGTAAGTGAATGGATGGTTTACTTGTACATAATTTTGATTTATTGAAATAATCAACAACATTAAATTGGTACTTTCTGATGACTGTCATGAGAAATTGTATCACTTTAAATTATACTTATTTATTTCATCGTTATAATGATATAATATGAATGCATTTATACTCTTTTACGATTTCTCCTCGTGAAGAAAAATCCTCAAAGACATTAGATCTATAAATTTGCAATATAAATAGCTGAACGTTTAAGGAAAATACTTTAAATTCAAAAATAACATTTAATTCGATTAATTTTTGAAAATCAATAAAACCAATCAATTTATTAGAAATATAAAAATTTTAATAACATTATTATTATAATACTTGTGCATAAGACATTTCAAACTATTTAAATGAAGCCCTGATTATGCAATTTATCTTTCAATTTTACAACAATTGTTACGTCATAACCATCGATAAATCCATAAGATCTTTAATTATAATTTCTTTATGCCGAACAAGATGAGCATTAACATTTAATACGTCTATTCTAAAACCAAACACATTATGTCAATAATCGTCGATTTGAAAAATGTCACGTATTTATTACTTTTATAATTTATGCTTAAATTATATCTAAAATAATAACAACGCGTAATGGTGAAAACTTTAATTTCGTCGACGTTTAAGCGTTAAAATTATAAAACAGAAACGTATCTTTGAATCCAACTGTTGTCTGAAAACAGATCGCCTCTTCACAAACATAAATTAAAACATAAATTTTCAAATTGCTTTCACTGGGTGATGGACCGAGTGATTCACTAAGTGCCGTGTAAGTTCTAAGCATTAATTTTTCCTGAACATCACGCAAGTATATCATCCACTTATGTGAGTCTTCCTAAATCGGTAGACACAAAAGACAGCTGAGCGATGGTTAGTAATAATGCAACACGTTCACGAACTAATGGCTTAATGATGCTAATTATTGCTTGGGCCTTTGTTCTTCCTTGTCGATTTCTCGTCAGTGCATTCTCGCGCATTACATTTTAATAGTTCTTCAGGTGTTTTCTTCTGTAATTACTTTAGGTGCGAAATCTTTTACAAAGTCACGTGGTGGACGCGAGAGATGGGACTCATTATTTTTCATCGTTGTATAACGCTGGACAATTACGTTTGCATCATAAACTGAAAAAGTTAAATCCAAATTAGATAGGTCTTGTTAAATGGATCTTAGATCATTGGGTTGTTATTAAAAAGATTTTAAAGAGGAGTGGGTATTGTGAAAAGTGTTGGCTGTAATTTAGTAGAGTTCATTATAATTAATGGTAGAGATGATTACTGGATGATCTTCACGATCACTTCACTTTTAAATGATCTAGTGCAAGTATTTTAAGTGTTTTCGTAAGTTAATGAATTTATAATTTCTTATTGGTAGATAAATTGTTAGATAAATATCAAATCCCCCTCTTTCGTTTATCAACAATTATAAAAATTGTAATGCATTTGAAAAACAGAGGTAACGAACTTCTGCAATGATTATCTCGAGTAACTTCTAAAATCTCATTTCTACATACAATCGTAACATAATAAACGCGGAAGGCAATGTTATTGGTAAGGAATAAATATTTTATTGCAGAAAAATAGTTATTCGATTCGAATAAATTTCCTTCCCGTCTAATAAATAACATTCGATACAAATAAATGTCATTTTATTCGAGTAAATAATTCATTGGCCATATAAACGTGCCTTCGGTTCAATCGACACTTTTTCTCGATGCAACCTGGCTTTTATTTACTGCACGGTTTCTGCTAATACGTTTCTTTACATTTATTGCAGCAACAAATTTATGCCAATCATTCTTTTATTTGGCTGCCTTTTTACGACGTCTTCGTTTTCTAATTTTTTTCAAACGCGTTTTTTTCGAACAAAACTTTCAACCAAACATTTGTAAATATAAATCTCAATATTTTCCTCTCCATATCTTTTTTTTTTTTTTTTTTTTTTTTTTTTTTAATAATAAACAAGCATGAATATATTTTCAGTGAAGTTATCCTTGGTCGATTTATCAAATTATATAATTAAACATTAAACTTCTTCGAGTTACATAAAATAAACGATTTCGAAAAGAATATTGAAATGTAAACAAAATTGTTGCGTTAAAGTTCAAGCGTTTATAAATCAGAGAAATCTTTAAGTTTGATATCGTTCGAAGTAACAAACGAAATAACAAATGGCGTTCGGTTGGTTGAGAAAAAATTTTTGTACAAAGAGACGCGCAGTGTAACACGAGGAACATCGATAACCCGAGTCACCAGGACTTTGTCAATTGAAGAACATCTTAATCTGCAATCTTGCACTTGACGTAACACCTTATTCAATAAGCGAAACATCATTCCGACTATGCTTTCACAGCAAGAAAGAGCAGAACAAAAAGTTGATCGTCGAAAATAAATGGCACGAGTATGGATGAAATGAAAAAGTGAACTTAAAGGGCAGGTTTAAGAACCGAAAATATGATCGCTATTTGTTTGAAGAAAGATTACACGATTACAAATGTAAGCCTAAGAAGTAAAGGAATGATTTCTTGAGATAACATTTGTCACTGAATAATTGCTGGATTAGTCATTGTTGCATCAAAAAAATTGTATACTCTTTAATCCTTTCGATACAATAGGATTATTTCCAATCTCTTAAAAGTAATAGAAAAAAAAAAGTACTTTGCAAACTCTGAACAAAACTCTTCGAAGATCTGAGCATAAGTGTGATATATATTGTAATTATTAGCGAAAGAGACTCGAAGAAAAAGTGTTATAATTAACACCACGATGACGTAAGAGTAACATTAGTATTGTGAGAAAGTTCAACAATTATTACCATTTCTCCAATGAGCAATAATTGGCACATAATGAAACGCCTTTGAACACTAATGATGTGCTAATGAAACACTATTATCACAATTCAATAGTTAGTCTTCTGCTGTAAGGAAAATGAATTTTATTGTTCGCGAATTAGATTTTGTTGTTATAAAGAATTATTATTAATGATGCGACTACTTTTCCAATTATACTAATTTCTAAATGATGGACTACCACTAAATCGAATCACGTGAACATTATATAATTCATAATAATGGTAGATAATAATCATCAATTTTACCACCTTCAAATATTTTTATAGAGAAAAAAATTATTCTAAAGAAAGATCTAAAAATGCTATAGAAATAAAATTAACATTAGAATAGTTCCAATAACACGTTTCAAGTGTTGAAAAAAAGTTCAACGATCATTACCAATTGCATCGATGTATAAAACAGTAATTGAAACATAAAATATAAATACATATTGAACCGCAGGTGCCCGTTATAGTGTTACATCTAATCTTCTCTGCGTCGTAAATTAGACAGTTTAGGAAAAGTTATGCCCCTGCTTTATATGGCAAGTTGAAGAGTGCGCGTAATATTGTCTTTCAGTGACAAAACACTTGTCACGAATTGATGAATATTAAAAGACACATAGCGCTGTTGATAAAATTGCTTCCAACAAGATTGATTACATTATAATAACAATTTATTAATACAACCGCTTACAATTATAAACGTAATCATGATAATAGAATTTGTTTTATAATTTTACGATAAGCATTACCAAGTATAAAATTATTTAACAAGGTATTTTATATTTATAAGCGAAGATTGAAAAATGATTTCTCCTGACGCAACGATATATTAACAATTATACGAATTATGGTGTAAAGAGGGAATTATTGTTGCATGAAGTTGGTGAAAAAATGAAATCTTTTTTTTTTTTTTTTTTTTTCTTGTTTCGTTTTATAACAAAGAAACATTTGCAGAACATTTTTTGCGAGTTAATTTGTAATCCTGTAGAATTGAAAGTGATTGCATTGGAGTCAAATAAATTATGCATTAGATCCTGGCAATTAAGTTCAACTTGACATTCATGAATTATATCCCAAGTGTTATTATTCCAAGTCTTCTTGAACCTTTGTGCACCAATTATTTTGTCCGATAATGGTAAAGCATCGAACGACGATTGCGTCACATAATGCCGTTAAAGAATAACGTTTCGCTTGAGTCGAGAGGAAAGGGAAAAGGAGACGGATCGGACGGTAGCGAGTAAAAGTGAAGACGCGTAATGCGCGTAAGGCCGCCAGCTCATCGCCTGTGTTGGTGAACGGGAAAACTATGCTCTCGACTATATAACGAACCGCCGGACTTCCCAGGCGATGGCGAACGCTGCGGGGCAGAAAGGCGAATCTCCAGGAATCAAAGCCGCGTCGATTACTCTCACCGAGACCATCGAATGGTCCACCGCATTATGTTCAATTGGAAATAAATTGGTTGCCTCGTACTCAAACATACTCTTCGCTCGGATCTTTTACATAAAAGACCGTATCTACGTTCAATCTAAAAATTTAATCATATTACTAGATGAATATATTCAGTTTCCGGTCTTCTTTTAATAAAATATATTAAAAAGGGCTACACTCATAAACAATCCGTTAGTTTATGTAATCGTAAATTATTTATTATATACTACTGACGATGATTTTTAATTATTAGAAAAATTAAAAAATTATTAAATCCATCACCCAAATCCCCATAAATGTACAATATCATTGCCGATAATAACGTTACATTATTGTGTAATTTTTCAACAATGAGGAATTTAATATTACAAATAAGATAATTCGTAACTATTACGTTACTGAAATGAGATATATATATATATATGTATGTTACTAAGGTGAAATGCATACTTGGATACAATTCCTTACAAGTACCTTACGTACAATTTTCATAGTCGTAATTCACATGAGTTATCTCGAAGCACTGAAGCAATGCTGTTTTTGTGAATGAATTAATGTCGTTAAATTTTCCTTACCCTGTAAATTCCGTGATTCCACGTGAATCCCTCGCGAAAAAGCATACGCATAGATCTTTATAGAATCTACGCAATAATTACTCTCATTGCGTAACAGCCCCTCCCGCCTCTGAAATTATTACAAAAAAATTAACAAGCATTACGCAAAACTTGTCTTCTCTTTCTCTTTTGTCGTAAATGCAAATTATGCCATGTACACTGTGAATTACATATTATATGTCAACTATCATAAAAACACTGACATTGATAAAAATATAGTTAATCGTTCGTTTAATTTCTGACTATAAAAGTCGTGCGGCTATTGTTCATAAATTTACCTTAATTGATAATATTCGTTTTTATAACACGATCAAAACTTTTTGTCGCGGTTTAGTTTTTAAACATTTGTTTGTGGATTTTATTAAAGTGTTTAGTGCTCATTAAAAATTTTATGTTAATCAATGGACAAGTGTTGTTTTGTTTCGGTTTCCCTTTTTCTGCGGCGTATGTCTACGATTTTGTATATTTAAAAAAAAAAAAATATATAAAATCAACAAAAGAAACGTCTCGACGTTTTTCATGTTCTAAAATTTGTGCTTTCAACAGTAAAAAATTTCATAATCCAGAATGTTTGGAATCACTGAATGAAAAGTTTCCCGTTCATTCATTAATTTTCTAAGAAATGAGTTTACATATCAATAAAGAGATCAGTGATTGATGGAGACGATAAAGGCCATCGATGAATTACAAAGGATGACATTAATTGCAACATATACGTTATGCGGCTTGTTTTTAATAGAGATGCATTTTTGCTGACGTCACGTAAAAAGTGTTGTGTCTTTGACAACTCTAAATTCTAGAAAACTCGTTTCCCATGGAAATGGCGAGTTACAAAAGTAGGTGACAACTGGTGTTCCCACGTTCTGGCATAGGGTTGAATGTATAATATCACTTCTTACTTTATTCAGTGCATAAAAGAATAAGCACAAAAAATTCACCATTGGATTCTAGTTCGTAATTATAACAGTCGGATGACAATATGCGTTCAGGTCACTTTCACGTAATTGCTTTAATTGTCATCTTTCACATAATATATGATGCGCACATACGTGCATTGAAAATGCAGTAACAACGTCGCAAGGTTAACTTGAATGTCGCTTCAGATATATTAGCACAGTATCGAAGATATCACAGCAACAAAAAAACATCCGAAGAATAGGTTTAGAAATTTAATTTATGACAGAAATCATCATCTGTCTTTTTGTTTGAAGATCGAAGATCAATAGACAGTTCTAAATAGAATAGAATTGTTTAAAAAATTATTTCAATATATTTTCATTTGTTTCACGTTTCGAAATTGAAATTCGATTAAACTTTACATACGTACTGTATTGTTTTTAAGTAAAAAACAGTTTCCTTTTAATTAGAAAGTGATGATCTTCGATTTAAATCAGTGAAAGCTTCAGATGCACCGCATCTGAAACACAAACATGAAAGTTTAATGAACATTTTGATATTTTCAAGCTACAGGAATTAATTGTTTCATACATTTTGACAAATTTCTTGACCTCACGAAGAACGTCTGTAGCCAACGAAAGTGGAGTGACGTGGAAATGCAACATTATGAATGATACATGAGCATAAGATTGATATTACGCGTTAAGATAGAAATCAAACCGTTCTGTGCCTAGATCGAACCATCAGCATTTTTCAATTCATCAATATCACCAACACATCGGCTACCAACATTTTGACGTGCTTGATTAAAAATCAACTCCAGATGTCATAATCATTGACAAATAAGGAAACTGATAAATGACGAATCCATAAATCAACATAGCGCATTACAACGGCATTCTCGTTATTTAATTTTGACGATATTAATTTAAACAACGTCTTAAGCCTTTATAGCATTATGCTAGAATCATAATTAAATGCAATTCTTTGTTTTTTAATTTTCTAATAGATTCCATGCAATGATTAAATAATAACGATGATTTTAATGCCTTTGCACTTAATTATTGTACGTAAATTAAATGATAATTATTATTCTGATCATGAATCATCAAAAGTTAAGATGTACATTTTCAAATTACTCCACGACAGTTGACTAAATGACATGCACTGGCCATTGCACAACAGTACGACATGCTCATAAAAGAAAGGTATGGGGTTTTAGTCGTCCGTGATTCTTATTGGGTGACTATGAGATGAAATGAAAGATACCAAGTAGGAACAGTGAAAATCTTGGATCTCAAGAATTTCCGCATACTAAATAATAGAGTGTAAATGTTAATGATTAACATGGAAATGATAAAGTGCATGCATGAATTAATTAAAGGTGCAGATGTACCTTTAATTATTATTACAGTGTTACTGTCGAAAATATATGAATTTTCATTTACTATTAAATTAAAATTGATTCTATATACTTTCTTAGAAAAAAAAAAAAAAAAGTGCTGAAAACTAAAAGTGTTAAATAATTGCATTTTACAGTTAAACTATTTTGGGGAATTTCACCTCTTTACTATTACGTAAATGCTTTACCTTTTTGAAAAATTGCAACATTTACTTTTATATATTTTTATATATAAAAATATACATAACTTAGAAAAATATTGACATTAAAGGGTTAAAAGTTTTGTCACTTTAAATACTTTACCACATGACTCTAAATTTATATCAACTGGCAACTATAAATCATAACGGCGTGTCTTAGAAATTTCCCTGGGCAAAAGTTCACTCATCTGTAACTCATGATCAATGTACCAGTAGGCTTAATTCTAGGTGCATTACTCATTGACAAAATCTAGCATTGGAATATACCAACTCGTTTTCACTCGTATGTAAATCAATACTCTTTTTTAACGCTGAGCATCGGAAACGTGATTAATGAGAAAATGAGTATATTCGTCTGCAATAACACCTCGACATTTCCCCATCTTTCACGTTATATAATTAACAGATAAGTTGTAATGTCACAACGGAATGACCGAATGCAAATCATCTATATCGTTCGAGGCACATTGCTGGTGATTTTATTACGAATGCAGTGACACTCGATTTATGGTGACGCCTTATTACACACGTAGGCACATTTCATAACGATATCTTTCTAAGATTTAACAACAATTCGCAATTACGTCTATATCTTTTTTTTTTTGTTCGGTTTGCTCGTAAATTTCGTTGATTTCTTCTTGTGTTGTGAAAAACATTTTTTTTTTGTTTTTTTCAATTTTATTACCCTTTTTTGGCAAGAATAATTGGTTTATCTAAAATTTCAATTTTCATACGAAAGAGAATAATCTTAAAATGTTTTGTTCTGCCGTACCCATAAATTTTAATCGCCCTCCTATTGTATTAAAATAATTCCCAAAGTTTATTATCTTTATTATAAGGAATCATCAATCTTTGTTTCATACAACGAAATTCTATTACCAATTAAATAACAAAAATCATTGTCAATACAAATTGCATTTGCCATTCTTTTTAAAGAAACATTTGTACCTCAGTTACGTAAAGTCAAAAATATTTCCATACGAAAAGCTGTAATTTTTAATACACCAATGATTGATCTATTCAGCAGCAAGATCATCGTTTGAAAAATTGCGTAACTTTATTATTTGCAATGGCTCTCACGATACTACGTAGCGCAAAACGACATTATAAACATTTCTAACGAGTCTTGTAATGACATGGGCATTTCGATGCTTTTACGATCCCGAACCTTATGGACGAACAGATTGCTGGGAAAACGTAATGGTCGAACGATGGAAGAACCAAGAATCGCATTACCAAACAATGGACAGTGTATCGTGTAACATCCAATACCTCCTACGCGAATGTTCTCGTAACGTGATAAGTGCCTTTGGTGAATTTTGCTACATTCGTGCGATTATTTGCGAATTCTGTTTTCACGCAATTCCACGTTATGCTGATGTTGCATTGTATACTTGTGCATGTTTATAAGTGCCGACAAAATTTGCACAAATAATTAGATATTTACTTTGTAAACGAATTCTAATTTGTGGACAAGTTGTTTTTATCCTCATTTTTTTTTTTTTTCTTTTGTAAAATTTTAAGTTGTGTGATTTATTGACCACTTTTATTTTTGCAACCTATTACTAGTTTTAAAGTTCATTAAAATTTCCATGTATTGTAACTTATTTGGTTTTATTATGTACATTAAAATTGCATATTCAAACAATTTATTGCAAATTTACAGTAAAATGTCAAAACATAAATTAAACAAAAATATTTAATTGGTTTATATTGTTAATTTAAAGGCAATGAAAATATAAAGACTGAATCGTATTTTATTTTAGTTTACAACAAATTATAATACAAGGAAATATAACAAACATATAAATTGGACATAAATATAATTTTTTTAAAATGTTTCCACTTAAAGAAATTCGTGTTCTCTGAATCAAAACCTTTTCCTCATTAAAAAACTCGATGAATTATGAGGTCTTCGCATAGTTTGTCAAATAAATTCATCCAAAGCACTTTTGTTGCTTTCTCCTTTTGTAATAAGTATTTCCCATTTCATTTCAGTTTCTCGAAATAAATACTGCCTCCAATTAAATTTTCACGATAACGTTTAAAGCTTATTTATGTTCAATGTACATTTGCAAATCGATACTATATCGGACTTTTGAATGTGCCAATAGATTTTGCGACAATTGCCAATCCATTGAATTTTTCCTCGGGATAATTTTATTTCTTTTTCAACTCTCGTGACTGATCCACGATTGTAGAAAGTAATGTTTCTTGCGTTTAAAATGAAAGAAGATTTTCGTTCAAAATGAACATAACGCAAAATAAACAATGATTTAGTAATTGAGGTGCATTTGAAAATATGCAATTGTGCAAATTGAAACTGTCAGGTAAACGCATGCTTAATTACACCGCAAACCGTGAATTATACTTATTTCTCGGGCATGTGACTCATGCGCTGACGCACGACACGTCTCACCTGTCGTCCATGAGCATGAGTTGCAATCGGAAGGCGAAAAAAAGTAGGAAGAAGAAGCGACCGGGCGACGATCTCGTATGTACCGGTTATAGGCACTTTCCCCGCGCTAGTTAACCGATGCATCCAAGGAACTTTAAGGAGACGCCGTTGTCTTGACTTTTTTGCATGCCAAAACAACCTTTTGCAAAAAAACTTATTCCACTTTTGGTATCCTTACTTTCCATGTATTCGATGAGAAAAGATAAGCATTTTTTTTTTTTACGTCTCGGAAGTTTGTTATTTTTAAATCAACGTTGACCCAATATTTCTATAAGTTAATCTGGTTTTTTAGGTAAAGAATTTCATTTAGAATTTCTGAGATTTTAGGCAATTCTTTTTCAATTTTTCAATTGTTCAATTTTTTTTTTCAATTTTTCTTTGTTGCTTGAATTTTACGCGAGTGAAAGAAATTAATGCATAACTTCAACAGCAATTGAAAAGGTAAAATGTGAAACATAAGTAGTCAGTAGCACTAAAAGTATACTGTTGCTAAAATTACAGTCTCCCTCGCACTCTGTAAACGAACAGCAAAGCGCAATGAGCGAAGAGGAAAACTTTAGCATTGAAATATACTTCTGTTGCTATCGATTGCTGCTGATTGCTCACAACCTTCTCACAGGAATAACGTGCATCAACAAATGTAGAGTTTGAACAGCAGGCGCGTGTCGAGGTGCTGCGCCCAAAGTACAAGATTCTGACTGTAGGTGGCGTCTCGAACTTTTTCCCCACAAATGAAGTAAAGATTAAACATTATAAGAAACGTCGAAAGAAAACAATTGCTATCGCTTCTCGGCTCAATGAGCTAAGATCAAAGTGTAGTATCTGTTCTTATCAGCTTGATATCTGATACACTAGTCATTGACTAGTCAGAATATCGAACAGATTTTTGGACCTAGGTAAAGAAGTCGGGCTTGCTCGCTCTTTACCGTGAGTTGCTTCTGCATTGCAGTACCGCAGTAGTGGCTCGAAAAAGTTAATTCAAACATAAAACAATCTTTTTCTAGATCAAAAACTTTTTTATAAAGATTAATAATTATTTTAGTTGAAAGAAATATACACGTTTTCCAACGAAAACGAAGCAGGACTCTCTTTTACAGCAAAATTAGTCATGCGAACGAATTTATGTGATACCTAATCTTTTTGTTGTTTGAGTTTTTAATTTCCAGACTTGTTTTTTTTGTGATATAAAATCTTTTTGTTTTTCTGCATAAATCTTGCCGTACCCTTTACAATTAAATTCTTTTAAGGGTTTCAACGTATTCTTGCCCAAACCTTTTACAATGTCACATTGTAAGTTTTTTAAGGGGTAAACTTTAAACAAGTAGTGTAATAGTTTTTAGACTTCCTTTCCATATAAAATTACCCTGTTATTTCTTTCAAATCCATTTCAAACTTAAACAAAATGTTCTTTTAAACTCATAAAGTTGTAATATAATACACAGAAGTAAGTTATAAAATAATCCGCACCAACTGATCAGGGAACACGTAAAAAATGTTAACACTATATACAACATTGTATACCTAATGATGTTATAAAATATAACTTGTATATTTAGTCATATAAATTAGTGAAGCAATATTTTATTTTCAAACGTGAGAAACTCCTGTAACGCTCGAGATTTTTACTATTTCGTTTATGGTGATTGTGTTACGTAACATTTATTTTGTACTATCATCATTAAACGCGCGCGACACCGAACAATGGAAATTGATAATTGTAACAATAAAGACGTTTTCACGTCTAAACTCTGGTTTACGACCATGGCAACTTTCTTCATCTTATATGATTCATATCGCAAACATTATTGACAACAACACAATCGAACAAATAAATAAAACGTTACACAATGATTCATGTATATGTATGTAATCTATCCATATACAACCAATGCAAGAGAATTAAAATCATTTATATAACAATTGTAATCTTTGCATTTTAATATGAGGAACTTTAACATTTGATCCCGCAAAAACCTAAATTTAAATTACAGCGATATTCTCAGTAACTCAATTGTTCAAATGATACAGCAGATACGCCGCATCACGAGCGTATCTCGTTTCTAAACTTACTCAAGTTACACAATTATATTGCTTGATTCGGACAAAAAAAAAAGTTTCGCGAAAAAAGTCAAGCGTTTATTATTTTTTAAATAAATCAATTTATGTAATGCGCTCTTTAATACGCTCTTTATTAATTTCTCTATAAAACCATCTAATTGGTTTGCATTAAAGTTTATAAGACGATAAAAATGAATTGCAGAATACTTTGATTAACTCAATTTGTTCGCAACAAATTTAGAGTGGAGTCAGAAATAATTCTTTTTTTTTTTTTTTTTTTTTTTTTTTTTGCT
>JABFQA010001529.1:0-13504 GCA_022817065.1 Probaryconus sp. ZL-2020 | reverse complement strand
TTTTTCGTTGTATAAAAATATCATGGATTTTGAATGAGTCTCAACCTAATCTAAAATAATTGAATCTAAAGAAATATATATTAATCACCCATCGAGCAATCTTTTTCTTAAAGTTATTTTTAAGTCTCTTGACAAACCATTTTATTCAACAACCATTTTTTTTTTATGATTATTATAAATAATCATTAACAATCAACGTATTATTATCAATGTTTAGAGAGATTCAATGTACGAAAAATATTATCCATTTGAAGATTGAACTTATGTTTAAGATTTGTTGCAATCTGGTTCAGTGAGGCAAGTCAGCTAAATTATGTACAGCTGAATTAAACACTATAGCAAAACGTACGTTGGTCGGTGCAAAATCGAATTCGAAGATTCTATCGATTTGTTTTCATTCTTCGTCGATATTTTGAATGAATTCTTAGGGGATAGGGGGTCGGTTAGCGCAAAGGGGAAAGTTATGTTTTTCTTTCAGCTCTATTATCCCCATTGTGTTTTTAAATCTTAAATTAAAAAAAAAAAAAAAAAAAAACAATAAACGCATCTCAATTGATCGCTTTTGATTCCCAATTTCGTTTAAATCGGTCAGAGTGTATTCCCCTTACCAATAAAATTACTTTGCTGCAGATGGAATTCGTTGAAAATTGCTGTTAAAAAATAAATCATTGGTCCGTATTTATTACAACGTTTTTCTGGAAAATGTTCAATATTGCTCCAGTTTTATGTTTATTTTGAATTTCAGGATTTTTTGCAAATTGTAATTATGATACACAATTCTAAATAATCCTCCAAATTTTTTACTCTTTAATTCTCAATTTTACTTTCAGAATACTAATAAAATCATTTTTTCATTTTTAATACAAAAATTTACCATCGCTGATAAAATTCAAAAGTCCATAATTTTACGTTCTTTAAATTGACTTCTAACAAGACCTAATTGCGTTGCTTGAAAATTTCTACGATTTCCATTATCCTTCTGTGATTTTAAATTGATTTGTTCGTTGCGAGATCTGCGCACGAATCACATTGCATCCATTCACATGTAAGGAACTAGTTATTGAAAGTCGCAAAAGAAACAACGAGAATGGCCAAAAGTATTTGCATGGAAGTCGTTGCCAGTTTTTGTTCTGGCTGTATGTATGACACGTTCGGACGCAGTCGTATCTGCAATGCAAATAATCGCAGTAGCTCGAGAGAGAATATTTCGGAAATTGTGTTGAAAGTATAATTTGCTTTTGAGACATTGACGAAATTGACATTTTGGAAGAGGAACATAAGTAGTTTCGCAACAAAAAAAGAATTGTCCAAGTAATTCTCTTCAGTATTTGCTTTAATGAAACGTTCACTTAGTATTCTATTACCAAAATAATTGAAATTGTATTCTTCTTAATTAATTTTCTGTTTCGAAAAGGTTCACCGTCGTGAAGATTGCAATATAACAAAATTGTTATTCATAACCGTCATAAAAAAGTGAAGACTTTTTATAATGATTCTAAATCCAACAAGTTCATTTCCGCAGAATAAACTGCGATGGAATAGTTTTTCATTAGCGAATAAATCACATTTTAATCCAATTACGCGGACAGAGGTTCGTTAGGAATAATTTGTAGATGTGATTATATTGAGATGGCGATGGCGAGAAGCATGAAAATTGATATATAATCGACGTGAATTATGGTCAAAGTATAAACGCGATTATTTTCTAATAACCTGTAGAAGGTTAAGTGCTTTTGCGGTAAGCTGCGCAATGTTACGAAATCACATTGTTCTAAAATATAACGTTAATGAACGTTAAGTATATTTATTGGAGCACTTGATACGCCAAAGGTTTTGTCGCAGCACTTTTCCAAACATGACCTGTTGTTACGTACAGACTAAACGAACAAGTTATTATTAACATAATAACTTATTACCTATAGCGTTACTTCATTAATCTTTCAACGATTTCCAATAATGTGTATTGTTTCGAAAACAGATGCAGTGTTTTCTAGCGTGTAATACAAGTAATTAAGAACATTAGATTTGATAAATAAACAGAAAATATAGTTTATGACAAGTAACACAATTGAGATAATAATTATGATGTAAAGTTTTAATCTAAATTTTCTTGATTGTGTACGCCCACAATGTAAACATTTCTAATATGCACTGTAGAGAAATATACGACAGTGTCAGTTCCGACGAAATTTTGCAGTTATACTCACACAAACGAGCTATATATATATCTTTAAAATAACGATGGAAGATAATATCTGAAATTTTTTTTCAAGAAGTTGTGTTATCGAAAAAACGTTCGATGAAGATTATTTCTAAATGTTTCTTATAAAATTGTACAATTATAAGACACTAAAAAGACCCTTATTCTTAAGCTGATTCTCCCTCCTCTCTATTTCAACGAAAACATCTTAATACCAGCCACTTGTCTGATAGCGAACGAGTCTTCGAATTACAAAGTAAATAAAAGGAAGACAATTTGTCATTCATGGTAATTAGTATGAAAATAGAAGGGTGTCCAAAAGAATGTTCAAAGGAAACCTTATATACATGTATATTTATATAAGTGGGCATGAGTGTGTGAGTGTGTGTTGAAATTGACGAAATGTCTTTTGATCCGAAACACGATCCTTGAATGAGGACTCCCTGACCCTGGTTGGCAGTGCCTTCCTATTCACCGGTACATACTCGCTTGGAATAACGACGACCTGCGCCATGTATTCCCCGATGTGGGACCTACACTGTCACGCCTATACGACAAGGGTTAAATCAGCCGTACATTTGGTATTCATGTACCTGGAGCTTGTTCTTGAATTCAAAAATCCTAGTAGCTAAACGAACCAATGAAAAATCATCCATCATTTTTCACATTTCCAAATGGAATAAATCTGCATTGCAGATGCCACGAAATTACATCTACACAAGAAACAGGGATTTACTTTTATCCTCGCAAAAATTGTATTCTTTGCATTCAATGTGCTGTGTGTTAAATGGAAAGATTGAGAAATGGACGTTGCTGAAAATCATGATTTTCGTAACAAAAAGAAAATTGGATTACATTTTAATTCAGCAGCTTTTAAGATATTGTAATTACAGACAATTTAAATTGTGAAGGTACAGCTGAAAACTTACTATAAATTACAGCCAATCCAGCAATGAAAGTAACTTTCTTGTTCTATCAAGCGAACAATCACTTTATAATAAATTGCAGTCTTCTTATTACACTATGATTTATACGCGGATGAACCAACTCCTCTATTAATCAGAAATAATTTTATCATTTTAATGAACGAATTTTTCACTTTGTATTTCCGGTACTAGAATGAACGAAACGGTTTTCATTAAATATACAGAATATTAACTATTGTATTATTCGATGCTGTTTTAATTACATTAAATTTCGAAAACGCCGATCAATGGTGTGTAATAATAGTAACGACCACAATTTAGTAAAGTATCTGATTAGGTTTTGAAGATGATGAGGAACATTCATGTCATCGACAGGACAATTCCTGGATACCGATGACACCGTCTACATGGATCAATAGACCTTGGATAATTACACGAACGTTTCAACATTAACAAGGATAAGAGGCTTATGTACACCAATGCAGTTTCTGTCATATTAATGAGTTTGACTTTCCCAGGCAAGCTACCTGTTCAACTTAGCATTTGTAATCCCCGGGTTCTTCGTCCAGCAGGATGCATGGGTTATTAATCATCTAGATATATGTTTCAAATATCTGTTAACGCCGCGTGGATCAGATGGCAACTATTCTCTAGACAAGAACTAACGATAATTGGAATACGATGCATTCTTATTGGTCGTTACAAGTGTCACTTTAACTCACAAAAATAATTAAAACGGCATTAGAAAAAAGTGCATAACTTCAAAGTACTGTTATTATATTATATTATGATGACAAAATTATATAAGATAAAGGTGATAACAAAAATATATAACAAAGGAATTCTTCCTTTGACCGAAGCCAGAACTAATCGTTTGTTCTTAATGAGCCTAATGGCAAACATTTGAGTCTAATCCGCGCAAAGCCGACGAATTTCTGACACATATGCTAATGGCGGTCCTAACCCAGATTTTGAAATCCGCGAAAGATAATTCAGTATATTTTATGCCGCACACGAACCCAACTCCTCCTGTCGACTGAATAATGAGTGGAAGCATCATGTTTGCCTGCATACACGACCGCTTCAATGGGACAGTCAATAATATATGTATTGTCAGGCGCATCATTATCTCCACGGGAGATGATTAGGAATGGCAAAGATCTGATACCTCAAGTGTCCAATTGCGTTTATAATTATTATTGGCGTGCCAGTCGAAGTCCAAGCGTGATTTATCGTGGGCTCAATTACCTTAACCTTTTTTTTTTTTATTCAACTCTTCTCGGGCAGTATTTGTTTGAATGCTAATAGAAAGCTTTGCAGGTAGATTTCAGGGTTCAATTTATGTTTCGTTGATTTTATAATGAAGTTAAATGATGTTCGAAAATTATGGTGGACAAAATTAAAAGGGGTATAGTTTTAAGAGGACGTTGCAGAAAAAATAAGGCACTAAAAGTTAACTAGACATTGTTACTACAACGAAGCGGAGTTAAAAAGTTTGTCTTCATTGGATCACTTAAAGTTGATATTTCTATTGCGGAAAAAGTTACCTTCTAAAGTGGACCACATAAATGTGATGTATTGTTAGGGAAAAGTTTCCTAAGTTGGATCACCTGAAATTGATATATCGCCATTGCAGAGAAAAGTTACCTAAACTGGACACCATACTCCAAAGTAACACTTCTTTTAGTGACCTTCTTTAGGGAACTTTTATATATAGGGGTTTAAGTTTCAGTGGTCCAATTTATGAAATCATGTGTAAATTCTATCTTTCTAAGAGTTTTCTCCATTGATCTTTTTACGTTTAAAATAATCTAGCCAAAATCTAGCCTATACTATCAAAAAATTACAATAGTCGCCTGTTGAATGTGACAAATTTCCCTTTCTGACTGAGTTCGGATGAATTTTGTTTAGTTAACATTGGGAGAATGGAATTGCAGTTAATAATTAATTCCCCGCAGCTCGGCTTAATTTCTGTGGGTCAGGTGAAATGTAAGTAAGACGCGTTAGCTGCTTCAGCATTCAATTTGAATAATCTGCGCATAACCCGGGGCACGGTTTTTCACCGGCGCAGTACTAGTCGAGAGATTGCAATATTGCAAAAATGACTCGATGCTTTATTTCTGCGAAGGATTCGTCGCTCGCGAAAAGTTGCATTCGCAGTGCCTTTGAATTTGGCGTGCATTCAAAACTTTAAGGCACGTTTTACAATGAATCAGACAACGGTAGGTGCCATCTCGTTTGACAAAAGCGCGAGCTAATGCGAAAACTGAATGGAACTAAACACGCTACTCAACAATGAGTTTGCACAAGACAGCGGTGCCTTCGCAAAATAGATGCCATCGTGATGCGACTTGATCATCAGGGGAACGCCATTCTTGGCATTCTAAGCTTTTGGGATATTGCATAGTTGAATATTTCGCGAAATAGAATGCAATTGTGTGTGTGTGTTTTTTTTTTTTAAAGACAAGCGTCTTTCACCTAGTCAGAATGCGTTTGCATAATGTGTTCTGATTGAGGTAACCTCTAGCATTGCTGTCATATTAAGTCGCATTACTCTAATGGCGTATTCTATGCACACTCCAATATTTGGAGTACTCTATGTTGGAGTACTTCAAAGGATTTCAGTTTGTAAACCAACTCATGTTAATAACTTTTTCGTTGTCATATCTTGCGAAAAAGCTCTGCGAAAACTTTACAAGTCTATCATAGTTTAATTTTTTTGCAAATTCTATTTAATAGTTCTCAAAATATATTGTCAAATTTTACAAAATTTTTCTGGTAGATTTTTCTTTATGAATGTTTACATATTTATGAATGATTTTGTAAAATTAAGTAAGATCTTTAGAAAAGTAGATATCATTATTATAGAAACCTCAGTGAAATATTCAGATTGACGGTAATTTAACAGTAATGAAGATCTGACGAGCTTTGCAAATTGTTTTCCGGACTATCTCTCGTTTTATTATAACTGTTAACAGAAACTTAACAACTGTATTAACTGAATTCCAAAATGTTCTAATTTCCTAAATCGATAACTCTTTGACGAAACTATGAGATTAGTGCGTTTCAAAAAATCGCAGGCGTTTTGTCGTGAACGTTTCGAAATAACTGCAGTACGTTAAAAAAAACTGCAGTATCAGTTAATGAAATTGGCGAACAATATTTCCATCCGGATTTATCCTTGCGTAGGAAATGCAGGTTGCGTAAGTAATCGGACAGCAGTTAAATGGTGCTCTTTTGTTTGAAGTTGTTTCGAATGCAATACACTAATGGTTAGTTGCACAAAGCCCGACGCAAAGCAACCCTTCGACTTGATGTTAAATACTCGAAATGGTGTTAAATGGCCGATTTCTCCACGGCTTCTCAGAGTAAGGACGGACCCCTTTATTAACTCAATTTAACGCTCCCTTTCTTATGCTTCTCCCAAGCTATTCGACCTCGCTATTCCGTACCGAAAATTCCCGCCCGAACGAACGCGCTCCTAATAACTTTCTTCGTCAATTCAAACCCAGGGCAGAGAGAAAGATGCGAAAAGATGTTTTGCATTTTATCGCCTCATTGAACTCTTCATGAATATGTATTTCGGAGAATCTTATCTTTGACGAGAAGAAACGTGTATCAGCGTCTAATGTTGTTGCTAAGAATTATCTGATCATCCGGAATTTAAAAATGATACTATTGACATTGCACTTTGACATTGGTTTTTTTAACTGGCAATGTTTTTTTATTGAGTTTCGAAGTGATGTCGTGATGTAGCACTGTAAATATCTCAAGTGATTACAAGTAATGTTCATTTTATGAGCTGGAAAGTAGTGTTAGGCTCATTTACATTTACACAGTTAATTGTTTCTTCGTGATGTGAGGTATAGTGATGGAGGAAATGTCACAGAAACAAGTGTTATGTACACATTAAATCATTTAAAATGAATAGGTTATTGAAGAAAGTACAGTGGAGAAGTTTGACAGATGTGTCATCAAGTTTCGAAACTTACACTTTGAAACATACAATTATGTTTAATTTTTTTGAAGGAATATACTCTATTTATTGCACAATGAGCAAATGGAATATAGAATTTTCTTTTCATTTAGTTATATTTACAATCATTCTATTTCCCCCCTTTTTTTTTTTTTTTTACTTTCTCCAATTTGTTCAATACCAAGCCATGCATTACACACTTAATCTACAATTTTCATCGCAAATTTTACGACTCAATACCCTCCGCGTAGAATTTCCTGGTCTCCCCATAAACAATACATAACTCGAACTTGCAAAAAAAAGTGGCAAAAAAAAAAAAGGGAAAATAACTCGGCGAAAAAGTTTCGATAAAAGTTTATATACGCGCAACGACCGCGCTCTCTCGGCCACTTTTTTCTCACTTTATTGTACAAGCTGTGCAAGATTGATACTCGACACTTTTATTGGAAAATTGACATAATTTTTTAATAAGTTTCACAAGGCTATCGATTTTTATCCCTCTCGGCCTTTCTTCTTCTTCTTCTTCTTCTATTTTTTCTTCTTCTTCTTTCTTTCTTTTTGCGACGAAATAGCCTTCGGCTAATCTTAATTCCTCCTTCACCTTGTCGACGGATGCCGGGCAATATAAAGTCTCGGATATTAGAGGGTATCGCCCCGCCTCGATCCCCTTGCCCCTCGCTCCTGGGGAACCCACCCGGATGCTGACCCGGCTCGGCCCTCAAAATCTCTGGATTCCATGTGGAAAGTCAAGATGGAGGATTCCGAGATTTTCAACATTCCCTGAGATTTTCAACGTTGCCCCTGACTTTGGGATTCCTTGGCATTTTTCTCTTCCGCGCATAGCACGAGAGCGTTTATTTTCCTCCTCGTGCAATTATTGTTTTACGATACGTTCCTTCGGAGGGTCTTCCAGTTTAACATGTATAACGCAATTTCGTTTATGGGGCCATAAGAGGGAAACGGAAATTAAATTATTGGAAGTTTAACGTGATTAATGAAGTGACGATAATGTAGTCTCTTTGATGGAAATAATCTTAGAAAATGGATTCTTAAATTGTTGTGTCTGAAGTTATAATGTTGACTTTCAACGAGTTATATATAATAATCTAGACAAAATGAAAATAAATGAAACTTACAATTTATATCGAAAACAGGAATTTTTTGTTATTTTCAACGTACGTGTGGATGTTAAAATTTGAAATCAATTTATTTGGGTTATTTATATTATTTGGAAAATTGATACTCAATAATAATGTATCATCATCCAATGAAATATGGCAACATAAATTTAAAAATATGATATTACAACTTTGCATTGTAATCGATAAATTTTGAATATGATGTTTATTTCAATGATAAATCCAAATAAATTTAAAAACGAGATCACATGAAAAAAATGTTTAATATTATTATCGCAATTGGCATTTTTTTTTGCGCATTTAATAAAAATAATAATTTTTTATTTTAATAATTAAACATGACATACGAGAAGTATAATGTGACAAATATTATATACATTAATTCTTTTAACCAAAGTATTATCATTTTTAAGAAATTGTTATTAGAAAAATAAATATATGTACATTTATAAAAATGTAATTTAATAATCATTTAATAATCAAAATTGTGATCAAATAGCGTGATCTTAAAAATGTTTTTAATCACGCCATTTTACTTGAAACAATTAAATAAAGAATTTATCTAGATATTCAATTTTTTTCACATTTTTTACATCGTTTGCTTTATTATAAATAAATCATGATCATTTTTTAATCAAAAGATTAATTTATAAAAGATTCAATATTTTTACCTGAAAATCCTGAAATAACTATGTCTTCTGCAAAAGAGTAGTTTGTGCCATTTGTTACAATTGGTTCATGCATGATGGGACTATTCATGCCCTCAAATCTTGCGGGCATCTTAAAGGTATTTAGTTTTTACGATTTCCAGCAGAATTAATTAAACGTGAAAGCCTTGTGGACAGAAAGCTGAAATCAAAACAAAAATATTTATCAATCCCTACATCTCTAATTAAACTTTAAATGATATATCAAAAATCTTGACCATTCATGTAAAATCAATCAATACGTTTGTAATTAAAAAGAAAAAAAAAAATGTTTGCAATAAATTTTAATTTCAATAAATGACGATCATAAAAAGATCTTCAATAAAGTTTGTTACAAAAATCATTTATCTAAATCCAAATACGTTTAAACGCAACATTTAAAATTTCATCCACATTCCGAAACCACAAATTTGTAAGTTATTTTCTAACTCATTTAATGGATTCGTAGTTATAAATATTGACTCTACAATTAAAATAGAATCTATGGCTAATCATCAAAGAATACAATGCTTATCTTTTTAGATAAGATAGAGAATCGTGAGAGTAGAAGCAGACAATGAGGTGTCATATGTATCATTTATCTATTACGTATGATTCATCATTCGAGTTAAATTCAGTAAAAGGTAATAATTCCATACGCGCCGATGAGCGCAACAATAAAGGAGGACTGAAGCAAATTATTATCATTTGCTATTGTTAACTTTAAAACGCAAATGAAATAAAGGAGAGCACGTGTCAAATGAGTTAATTAAGTTTAAAATAATGTTTAACGGTTTCGTGTATTAACGTAATTGATCTCGTGTCGACGCGACCGAGGTTGCTTCAATTGCTCCCACTGACAGCCCAACCTGAGGTCTGCATTTAATTGAGTCATCTCAATTGGATTCACAACGGAAAAACCAATTCTGTAACGACTGACATAAGCTGAACTAGACACAGCGAGGCTCACTAGTTATTGTATTTCTAAGTTTTTATATAAATAATGGAACTTTAAGAAAAAAAAAAAAAACACACATTTTATATAATCTCATAGATTTCAACGATCCTGATTAACGAAACACTAAAAACAACGTTAGTTAATTAACTTACCATATTAACATTTGGCCTAACATGGATAAACTTTTTAGAGTTATCAACAATCAGAGAAACAAATGACGAATTTATGAATAACTAAGTTCAGTTTTCAATTTTGTTGCTCTTCTTATATATAATTTTATAATATGATTCTCATTCTTTTTGTTCAAAAAAAAAAGCCTGTACTTATTTACATAGCACGAATCCATTGATTATTAAAGCGTCAGATAATAATGAATATCATGAATACATGTTGGTTCATTGACAGGTATAATTAATACTCATGACACATTCATTCATGATAGATGCACCTTTCTTAATCGGGTTAACACTATTTACAACTCTAATGACAATCAATTACGAGCGATTAAAATTGCCGCTAATTTAGCAGCTTGTTTGAATGGAGATTTTTTTCTTTTTTTTAATCATTTGCCAATCAATATTAGCCAATTAATTAATTTTAATGAAGGGAATCGTTCTGCTAATATAATTTGTCAATCCCATCTGAAGCCATCGTGAGCACAACTACATTTTTTTTGCCAGTTAAAAATGATTAGGTATAATAAAAATGATTTTGATGAATACTTCTTGTTGAGAAGCAGGAAATTTAAGAAAAGCGTTTGCGAACTATTGTTGGGGCATAATTTATGAAATTATTATGTCACAGTGATATTTGGATGAGCGCAGGGTTGCTTGAACTCGAGTGCTTGACTTTGACGAGATTCCTCGCGTCAGGGATTATGAAATTTTCAATGCCAAGTGCAAGCCAAGGAAGATTTGCTTATCGTTTCTTGAACGGAGAAACGAGATTAGAAATAAAAAAAAAAAAAAAAAATTCTGAATTAATGCTCACAATTGCGTCACAAATTCACATAGTAATGCAACATTCGAGTCACGCGAAGGTTACAGTAAGTGCAATCTGTTTCTTCTTCTCTCTTCTTTTTTTTTTTTTTCAATATATTCTTCTTAACATCCGTGACTTTGTGATAAGTCGATTGATACTCCTGAAGATTGATTAGGATAAACTGCTACGTTGTAACAAGTTGTTTTTTTTTTTATTTTGCAATCGGATTGATATCAGATGATTTCATTATGAAATCGATTAGCTAGAAGGAAATGTATCAGTTTTTGCAAACGCAGTGGTTCATTGATGAATTGAAGAGCGTTCGAGATTTATTTATTTCCTTTCTTTCTTGTCCCCGCGTGCATAAATTGTAATTCTCTCGCCAAATCAAAGGTTTCACTGGCACAGTGCTATTAAATTCAGCGTTCTACTTTGAATCCACGAACGAGAGTAGATCGAGTCAATAACCTACTACTTTTTGCACCGTGTGGTAATTCGCTAACCTTGACGAGTGTTATTACGAAGTGCAACTTAGAAGTATGATTCATTCCGAGCATAAATTATTGTTATTTAATTGTCGTTCATGTGCAGCAAAAGCAATTAAAAAATATTTTCGTAACTCTACACCTATTCGCTAATATTATATTCGACTATTAAAGAAAAAAAAAAGAATAAAAAGAGTTGATACTTCTGACGTAGCAATTAGAAACATTTTTTTTTTTTTTGTATTTTCTTGTTAACGAAGAAAACGTATGTACACATTGTGAAATGACGCTAAGACTGTTTCATGCTTCCTTATTACAGTGGACAAAATCATTTTTTATCATTAACTTTATACATAATAATTCTTAATTCAAATTATAATTCAATATATTATAAAAAGCTAATCGTGAAATTAAATTTGAAATGTTTTACTTTGATAGAGAAAGATAATTTAGAAAAACTTTCATTGTTACCAGTTCCTCAACTCAATAACTAGTTTAACAAATGATTGATATTTGCTTACAGTATGTCACTGCTATTTGCGCTCGAAGTACAAATATAAACGTCGCATATAATAAAAATTAATCATTATAGAACGATGTCCATTTATATGTTTAATTTAAATGTTCGTCACAACTCTTATAACTCTTGCAAATAATTGTAAATGTTATACATGCAAGTTTCATTAGGAAAATTGAAAACTATTCCTGTCACTTTATACTGAACATCGATTCCTTTTAACACCTGTGGAAATAACAATAAGTTACTGACTATAAACTCAACTAGTATAATTTTCATTGTTATTATTTAGACAATAACTATTTTCTTCGATAATAATCCAATTATAGTTAACATATTAACTATATGCAGAATTCAACTCTTCTACGATTATTACGATTATATGTAAATTATTTAAATTGAGATAAGCGATGGTTAACGGATATGACATTATCTAAACAATTCTTATGTGGAATGAGTAAGGAAATGTTAAATACAGCATATAATTCCTTCCTTACTTAGCGCCAGAATTTGTGCACAAGGTATATTGTGAGCCGAGAAAATATCCATTATATTATATTACAAAAATTCAAACAATACTTGCGTCATTTCTTTTGAAATAAAACAGACGAATGATATATAGTGAAAGAAAAATTCGATGGTCATCAAATATTATTTTAATGCATTGCGCATCAAAATTTAATTCAACCTTAAATCGACATAAATTTTCATTTAATTTGCGAAGGAGTTAATGTGAAAGTTGATGATCATCGATAAGGAACTATTCTGAGTCATTGAATATTAATCAGAAAGTGATTAATCCAAATAGAATCTTTGTTCGTTTCAAATGATCTGCAATTCAAATTTTTGTTGTTAAACCCATGATGACAATTATTAACAAATCAAAGGTCTTTTATTGTTATTAATTAATGAAATATTATAATATTTCATTAATCGAATCACTTTGGCATGAAAATATTTGAAAACTATGATTCGAGAGAAGGAATAGCCTTATGTCACTATCGATAACGTGAATACTATCATTACAAACAATTCGAGTTATGCTTGGTTCGTCGTAATTCCAAACTTGCTTTTCCACGACGTTTCACCGTCACTTTCCAAAATGTTGGAAAGTCTTTCTTCTTCACCAAAATTTTCCAAGATACGATTCTCTTTGTCCTCCAATTTGTTTTCCAGTTCTTGTGTGCAAGTCACAAAAAGAATCTTCTTTCATTACTTTTTTTTTGGGTTCTTTCTTTCGTTCTTCTTAATTGCTTAATAACATAATGAAAATAATAGGTATTTCGACACAATCGGAGATAATCAAACAATATCCTTGTGAAACGTTGCTGTTTAATTGAGCACATTGCATTATCGACCGCAATTACATTTCACGAGAATAATAGCTGCGTTATCGTGACTTACGCAAATTTTGGACCACCGGGGGATCTTTTCTTTTGGCAAAAATTATCGTAAACCTTCGTATATTATTCTTATTATTTGTACGTTGTTCATTACTATTGCGCGTTTACTGTACCTTAAAGACTTATCAATAAATGTTAATAATTTCATGTCACAACAGAAGCATTAGATATAGTAAGAAATATTCATTTAAAATTATAACAACATTTTTCTTTAAAAATTGTCAAGTTATCAC
>JABFQA010001528.1:0-13508 GCA_022817065.1 Probaryconus sp. ZL-2020 | reverse complement strand
TAGAGTTTGTGCACCAAGAAATAAAGCCTCAATCTCGGTAAGGATCTAAGTCGTGGCAACTAGTTTATATTATAGTTGTTGATAAGACCTCTTAAAAATGAAAATATTGATTATTCGTATCTTTAGGAGAGATCGCGTTATGGTTTCTGGTCACGCAACAGAAACAGAGGTCTACGTATTATCTTGTACAATAATTTATACGTAAGAAAAATCGTTATGAACTTTTCCGTTGATTCAGGGAACACATATAACTTTTATTTTTGCTCTTTTTTTTTTATAATTTTCTCATAATTGTCGATAATGTTTTTATTCTGTTGTTTTTTTAAACTTAATTGAGTGGAGAAAATTAACAATGCGAGTGCAGCCTTGACATTTGTCATAATGTTATTTTTATAAAGTTGTACATGATTTTATTCCGCACTTTGTCGCTCGTATGGGCGACGTTTTGGAACAGTCGCTCATTAGGCTTGCAACTATGAGTCGTAAGTTCAACTTTTACTCTAATTAGAATTCATTGTTAAAGAAATTAAAAAGGATGTAATGATTTTATAATTCGACGACATAAAGTTACATCAGCATTGTTTTTTTTTTTTTATTTTTTGCAAAATAATAAATTTCGCGAATTTTTAATGCAAATATAACGACGCGACATTTTAGCCGAAATATTAGATTTCGTGAAAAAAGCATTCCCGAAAGTCATTTTTTAAATTTGTAATATAAATATGACGTACATTATTCTGAAACAGGTCACACCCATACATAATTTATATCACGAAGAGCTTTTCGATCTTCAGCAAACCTAATGGAATCATAACTAAAGTTATAATATCGCACCAAAATTGTATTCAACCTCGCAACTTTTGTCGCAAACACTTGATCAAATCTTCGACATAAGTCGATAAAAGCAGGAGCTTAAAAACCAAAATGAAAACCCTGCATTATAATGCACAAGCCATTATAAAGTTAGTCAGCAACGAGTGCATTGAATTTTCAAATATACCGTTGGAATTAAAATCTTTTCCTATATACTATTTAGTGTACATTTCATTAAGATTCATTCACATTATTACATTCGTCGAGTTTAAATTAATGCAATGTCTTTTGTCCGGATGATGTTAATGTAAAATAAATTAAACGTATTTTCTATATTAATAAGTGAATTGCTCCAAGCATTATGGAATATTGATTCGACAGTAAATATTTATTTAACACAATTGTGCAGAATTGTAAAGAAGAAATTGAATTTTTTTTATTCCCGCTAACAATAAATTATGTTCCTCACTTTCAAGAATATATTTCATGAAAGTCGATTACAATTCATTTAAAGGAAATGATTGTGGCGACTAAAAATTAATCCACATCGTCATCGCGATAATTTTAAATAATAAAATCTACCGGCGTAAATTTCCACATTATACCCAATTTGTTTAAATATTGAATTTATAAGAAATAAAAAATTTTAAAAATTAGAGATAAAAAATAGCATGAAATAATTTTTGAAAATTTGTTGATGTTTTAGAATTCTTAAAAGTCAAAATTTTGGAATACAATATTAATCGTCATGTTTTGGTGTTACATTTAAAAGTACAGTTTTCCAAAATGTTACCAAATAGTAACATTGGGCATTAAAGAGTTAAATCATCCAAATCAATCTATGATATTGACAAAACATGAAAATGCAAAGTGATTTGATTAATTTGACCAAATCATTTGGTTGAATCGAACAAAATTTTCTTTGATCCGCGAAAATTTTGTTCTGCGCGTGAGATGTCTCCTCAGAATAATCAAAATTTGTACTTCTTGGACTATTTTTTCACTGAGTAGTTCGCGGTGGCACAAAGAAATTGATAAAGGTTTGCTTTAAGACGGCTTGCTCGCAAAAATGGAAATCGTCGCATATATCGCGAGGGGTTGGCTCGTGCATACAAATAAGGCAAAAAATAACACAAAAATTGGCTCCGGAAAAGGTTTGAGTGGCGTTTCTACGAGGGAATCGCGTGACTACTCACGGATCAATAGTTCGCCCCGTACACAAGTAGCGCAAAGATACGTCCACGCACACACTCAGACGAATGTGTGCAGGCTAAGCAAAAACACATCAAGGCGCACCTAAACGACGGACTCGCCTCGCGACGCTTTATACCGGGTTAAGAAGAATCGTTTTCTCTTAACGTAACGTGTCGTTAAGTCACCGATGGTGCGTTGGTTTTTGCGACGCGAACACCACTATCGGCCCGCCGTCTATCTTTCTGCGCTACATAATGCACAAAGATGTATACAAATTTTCGCCAAAAATTTGCACTTTTATCTCGCAAATTTTTGGCGACGCTTCGTGCATCAAATATCGCCAATTATTATTCGCACGAAATAACAATTGACGTTGTTCGTTGATTCTTCAAACAAAATTTCTATATCCAGAGAAATGATTATGAGAAACAATCATTTGAAATAAACTTCGCTAAAAATAGTTTGGAAACAGTCTTCGAGTTTCTTGCTTTTATGAACACGAGCAATCTATTTTATCAGTCATCAATCGGCTTAATTGAACATAATGAACTGAAAAATCATAACCCATCAATTTGTAAAATTTTACTGTGTCTTATATCGCCGCTAATAACAATTTTATATATTTACGAGAAATTTATGACGCTTATGAATAAATCATGAAGAAAAATTCTACTATAACGACTCTATTCTTTCGAGTAAACAGAAAATATTCCTAACGAAACTATATTGAACTAAGAGAAAGAAAGTGTTATATGAATTATTTGTAGACATTTTTTTTTTTTTCTTTAGACAACGAATACTATATTAAGTAGAAATCGTATTTTAACAGATTTACACGTAAACTCGTCAACTTCCTTCTTAGCAGGTTCTCGAAAAATTTTCATAAATAATTCATAAATAAATATTAACATTTATATGTATTACAAATAATGAATAAATTTTCTTCGGCACTCTTTATAACAACAGGAAATGTTGATGCGATTTTTAAACAACGAGAAAAGTAAAGTTTTTAAACTAATGCATGTCTATAACAAATGAAAAAAAAAATAAATAAATATAACTTATGTATCTGAAGTTTTCATCGATTAATTCATCGAATAATTGAAAATGAATACAACCATTTCTAAAAATGTTCACAATCTCACTTCACTAAAGATTCTGCAAATTCTTTTGTGAAGTTGGTTTTTGCAAATTGTCAGCGATGTTCATCATTGCAATTTCTTTTGTGCAGTTTTTCTTTTTGCAAATTTTTCGATGAATTAATCGATGGAAACTTCAGACACATATCTATTCATCCAAAATCCAAAGACCACCAAAAATCAGACGTTGAAAACAAAAAAAATCCCATTATTGTTCAAAATGGAAACTTCGTTCACTTCGAAAACTCATCGATACCAAATAGAGGACCTGCGATCTGGGTCATGGTGACTTCGTCAGAGAAACACCATGTGTTATTCACATGAATTGCTGAAGCGTTCGTTAAGGGTTAAAACCGAAGACATCAAAGTGCTGTGGAATGTTCGGAATCGGAATCTTTTAATATGAAATTCTTGTTTTGGTAAATTTGAAGTGGTCCATAATGAAGAAACAACCGCGAGTCAGAGAGCTTATCCATAAGGGCCAGTCAGGGCCAACGACCTCGGTATGTGACATAATGCATTTGTATGCTCACGTGCACGTGGTAGGATTTCTTGCACACGAGTCCCTTTGTAGACACATGTAAAAGTACCCCTCTTCGTTGAACGCATGCATGCGCCCGGAATCACGAGTTCACGCAATCGGCGCAAATTTGCACCAGGACATTTTCCAACGTCGCCCTTTGGCTGTCTTAAAGAGCATTTGTCACTCGAAAGCGCCACAAAATCAAAATATTAGGAATAACATACAACGTAAAATAATACAAAATGGTAAAAAAAAAAAAAAGGAAAGCGTAGTGCCAAACTACAATTTTTTGCAATTTTTTGAATTA
This sequence comes from Probaryconus sp. ZL-2020, assembly GCA_022817065.1. Classification (NCBI taxonomy): domain Eukaryota; kingdom Metazoa; phylum Arthropoda; class Insecta; order Hymenoptera; family Scelionidae; genus Probaryconus; species Probaryconus sp. ZL-2020. Next base: position 9,532 of record JABFQA010001528.1, on the reverse strand, counting down.
CGTTTCATGTTTCAAAAGTAACTTTTGAAACTACGATTTTGGAAATTATTAAGGTAAGAAAAACGTAGTTCCAAAAGTTAGCAATTCAGAAGCTTTTGACGAATTCGAAACCTAATTCAAAAAATTGCAAAAAGATTGTAGTTTGGCACTACGTTTTCCTTTTTTTACCATTTTTTATTATTATTTTTAATATTATGCCTAATATTTTCATTTTGTGGAGCTTTCGAATGAGAAATCCTCTTAAAAGGACGAGTCACGCGAATTCATTTATAAGTTCTTGTTGGGAAAGAAAGGAAAGAAAGCATTAGACAGATGTGAGCCGTAAGACCCTTCTGATCCAAACACTTAACATTAATAGCGCTTATTAAATATTATTGCAAATTGCGAGGTTGTAAAAAAAAAAAGGAAATAATAATATCAGACAGTTATAACGACATAATCCATAAGCGCAAAATAACTGTGTTAAATTATCCTCGCGTCAATTACAATGAATTATATTGTTAAAACAATTTTTTATAATTTGTCATTAAAAGCGTGCGAGGCAAAAAATGGATTCGCGTTATACAATCCATAGTCATAATCACTTGAGAATTACCATATTAACAATATAACTTGTTTTCCATGTACTTGCAAAATATGGTAAGCGCATGTGATAAGTGCTTGCGATTTTTCATGTGTTGGCGAAAAAAAAAAAAATTTAGCACACGATAATGATAGATCGTAATCTGAAGATTTGCATTGATTCAAAGGGTTTTTCTTTTATTTGCGCGCCAAATGTAATACTTTTGATCGGAGTGGATTATTTACTATGCAAATTTCGATGGGTTATAACATTTCACTTAGAAATGTACAGCGAAATATGTTCGGGAGGGTTAGTCGTCGGTTGACCTTAAATGATGTCAACCCCGAGCCTCGAGGCGAGCGGTTATCAATGGAAAAACCGGATTGGAAGTTTTGTGAAAATGTTTGACGGCAAAAGAAAAGGATTAGCAAAGACAGGGACGTTGCCTTGAACGGCGTCGAGTCATCCGAGTGAGCCTAGCCAACCGATGCTGTATCCTTGAAATCAAAATAGCTATAAACTAAGATAATAACCGTCCGAAGGATGGTGTTGGGATGAAACTTTTAACCAAAAAATGACCTCGCCGACGAGATCTCTCTTATTATTATTTACTTTCTGAATACGCGTTTATTATTTTTAAACAAACCGCTTGCGTAATTCTTCTCGGGATAAAAAAAAAAAGTTTCTGCAAACTTTTTGTATCGTTCTTTTAATATTATAACATTTATATGTAGAATGCCATGAAAATGTTGTGTGTCATATAAATGCTGTACACTGACATATATATAAAAGTTTGTATAGAAACTGGGGTTAAATGGCTCTGATAAATTTCTAATGATTAATCGTCAATTGATTATTGATAAAAGTAATGAGCATTCCTTAATGCGCTTGAGCTTATAAAAGATTTTTTTTTTGAAAATTTTCATTTAAGTAAATGATCTGCAAGAAATAATCTATGGCATTGATCTTCGTTAAAAGTTTTTGAATTGGTATTCACGACTGATCTTCTTTCCATGAATAGATCTTTAGAAATAATCTTCACTAAAGAATCATTTGTATCGATCCTCGTAAAAGAAATTTACCGATGAATTCTTTGGTAAATTTCTATAAATTTATTAGTAAAGATTATATTACTAAAGATCGTTTGATGAAAAGTGTTTAAAAATATTATGAAGAGTTTTACACGATGAAAAAAATGTATTAAAATTTACTATAAATTTTATCAACGCGTCTTCAGAAGGAGAATTTTTACCATATAAATTGTTTTAAAATTTCGTATTATTCTCCTTCTAGTGATTATATCGTGATAAAAATGTGTGTTTCCAGTTCTAATTCAATTCCTCAATTTCGTTCTAATTTCAATGTTTGGCCTAAAAATTTAGACGACCGACAATAGTAATTTCCTCTCGATTTTCAGTTCGATCTCTTCCGGTTCGTTGAAGTCGGCGCAGCCGTGAATATCTCCTTATATCCTTGTTGAAAAAAATGACGATAATAATAAAGATAAAGTTGCAGCGAATTTTGAATGTGAAAAATGCGGGGAACCGGTTGTTATATTATACTACATTATATTATAACGGTATACTCGTTTCATTAAAGCGTAAAATGAATGCCGCCGCGCGAAGCCAGTAATCGCCTTATGTACTTGCTTGCGATCATCCTGACTGTTATTTGCCATTTTCAGACTTCTTTTTTTAGATGCTTCACGTATGAACACGCTGGTATGTTTGATATTGACCGATTGAAAGGTACTGCAAAATAACGTTCTTTTGCAAAAAAAGCAAAACAGGAGAAAAAAAGTCAAAAGAAATGTTAACATCTGTTGGATGCGCTTATCATGAAATGGAAAATTTTGCTCTTCCAATCAGATGAATTTAATATCCCCCAAGTAACGATGAAATAAACGAAAACTATTATTCGACATCGTTTTATAAGACAAGGATGAATGATAACTACCTCTAAAAATGTGATAATTTCACCTGAGGTGAAATTAATAATTTTTAATTGTAGCATTTTTAATTGTGCCAATGATACAATACTATTTTAAAATACTTTCATCAATACTTTAATGGAAAAATGTTTTATGCAAAGTTAATTAATTGAATGATTTTTTTTTTTTTTTTCTTATCGTAATGGAAAATATTTTCTATTTAATTATCTGAAATAATTTAATCCGCATGAATATTTCATACTACTTTTGTTCAGAAAAATCATTAGGCTCAACGGAAATTCGAAATTCGAAACTCATCTTGACTGTTCATTTCTAGCTGCTATAGATTCTGCCTCACGAAGCCTATTAACAGTGCAGAATGTTAATTTCCTACTGCATTTATAACATTTAAGATGAACTGAGAGACTTTTAAAATGAAATTCTTTAAAATTACAAGGTAAAATAAAAAAATTTACTTTTTCTTCCAAGATGTAAGAAATTTGACTTTTATATATATTTGTTTCCATTAGAAAACAATGTTAGAGATGTCTTTCATGGATTTAAAAAAAAAAAAAAATAAATAAAAGAACCGTAAATAAAATATGAACGACACGTCTGAATTTTGCAGTCGGTTTGCATTTATAAGGTGCTTTCGCTGACTTGTTATTATAGGGCATACTCGATTGCACGTGTTTTATACGTGCGTTAGTATACACGTATGTATAAATACTTCAATATACAACACACACGTACGTACAGTTAGTCGACCTTGTCTTGCAAGAAGATAAAAAAGGCTCGCGCGCTGGCACATTGAATTTATCGGCTTACGCCACGAGGGCTGTCCGAAGGTTTCGCGAGACTAAAGTTATTCTCGCGGTTCTAGTATCATTTTGCATATAACGTTAGTAAACAATAAGGCACTTTATTTAAGCGTGTTCCACGTTGAATTTCGTGATATCTAATTTTTTATTTTTCTCTGTTCGTAAGAACAAAATGTTTTTTTTTTCTTTTTTTAATAAAAATATTTTAATTAAAAATATGGCAAAATTGCTTTAATTAAATTGTGGGTAAGTCTTTGAAATCTTTGATAAATCAAAATAATTGGAAAGGATATTTTTTTTTAATAACAAAATGTTAAATTAACGTTGATGCAAAGGATAGATACATTTGAGTAAGATTCTCTGTAGATGATTAAACATTTTTTATAGTGATGATTGTAAAACACGTAAGATTTATAGTGAGGTAACTTAAAGAGGAGATGTATACAAGTTTATACGTCATTGGAATCACTCAATGAGGTACAAGGTCTTTGATGATAATGTAACATTCGTCGGTAGAAATGAATAGGAGAAATGTTCCACTATTAATTTTAATTTAATCCACTATTAATTTTCGCAAATACTTTGAAACAAAATGTTGATTCTAGGACAGTTTCACACTTATATACATAGATACATGAACATGTATCTGTATACAGATATACGCTGACGAAAAATGTCCTACACTCCAAAATGTTTAGTATCAGTAAATAATTCAACTTTTGCAAAAAAAAAAAAAAAAGTTGTATTTAATCAGTCTAAAGTGAGTTTAAAATGCGTTTCATTGGACCGTGTTCGTTTGTAATGTCTAACGAACATTTTTACCAAAGTAAAAATAATTGCGTATAAATAAATGGCTTATTTAAATATTTGAATGCAATTATCGTGGCGCTTATAATTTGACGGATCTTTCATGCGAGGAAATTCTTTAGATGAACAGAAGAGGGAAATTACACGAGTCGCTGATAAACGGTAAACAATCATAACTTGACGTTTCCATTAACGAGTCAATTTTGGCGCACATTATGTCTGCCAACATCGGATAACAAGCGAGCAAACGTACCAACTCGGAGTCAGACGAAAACACAAAAGAAATTACCAAAGCAATAACAAGGAACAACGCCAACCAAATCGAATTACAATTTCATTGAACATGGGAAATATCCTCGAATGCAATGTGTTTCGATCCACCTCGAAAGTTTGTATAAAGATAACTCTTAAAAATTAACTTGCGAATCAACTCTGTTTCAAGAATATTAATCTCCCAAAATGAGAAAACGTCGAGAGAACTAATTAAAACTTCTAATTTAGAAAATTAAGCGGTTTAATTAAAAAGACCCTAATCCAGTGACTAATGACCTCAAGGTAATTTACACGAAACGGAAAGCGTATCCTCGGGACTCGTATTCCAATCGTAATAAAAAATCACTCCCAATCGAATGAAAATATCTCCCGATCGTTGTCTCGAAATTCGAAAGCCTTGGAACTCTTTTCTATCCTCGAACCAAAATGCCACTTCCAACAAAGACTCAAGGAGCCGCTCTGCATATTTCAGAGACGGTCCGTCGATCTAAGTCCTCGCGTTCTTTGCTATCCCAAAGCCGTGGAAGAAGGAACAGAAAGAATGAAAGAATGAAAGAAAGAAAGAAAGAAAGAAAGAAATAAGAGAAGAGGAGAATACAGCGAAACGAGACGAGGCAAAAGAGGGCAAAAAGGTGATTTAAAAGATAGAAAGATGGGCGAGGTGGTCGCTATGAGCAACGTGGAACGATGAAAAAAGAAGGAAGATGTGCACAACGGCACGGTGTTTGGCTGTTTGTAGAATCTGGGTGAGTGACCTGCTAGGAGAGAAGAACCTGTTCTTCTCTTCGTCTCTCCTCCCCTGGTTGCCTCTTTGGCTCGCCGCGCACCACGTATCTCGTCGGACTCGAACGCCTCTGAATCCTGGCGTTTCTTTCTGAGACCATTGTTTCCTTTCTTCGTCGGAGCCATGCTAAAAGACGTACGACGTCTACTAGATGCGTCGCTGTCTCGACCTACTTTTAGGCTCAGGACACCTGTTACGTCCAGGCTTCGTTGCTTGAAAACACCCCGACAATCTAAAACACCCCAATTGTTGGAACACAAACGTTTCCCTCGCGGTTTTTCACGAACTGGAAATGGATTTTACCTTCATTCTTTCATTTATTTCAAGCCGTGGCCTTTGTGTTCCTTGGATGATGCATTGACCCTAGATCTGGACCGAATGCTCTTTATGGAGGACGAAATTTTAAAAGGATCTTACGACTGTGTGAAGAAATTGCCAAGGCATTCACTTTTGCAGAAATGTAGAATCATTGTTGATCATAAATTGAAACTTGAAATTGGCCTCCTGGAAATTGGGATTTTGGATCTAGAATTATATGAGACATCGTATACCTCTGAAATCACTGTAGGCCAAGTATTATTTTTAACGATCTCATGATGATATGATGTAAAACTTGAATAAGTCAAAGCCAATTCTCGTTCCTAAACCATTAACATTCAAGTTGATAAACAAAAAAATTTTAAATCCATCTAAAAGAAGAAAATTAAAGCGTTCAACCTATCGGAGGATTAACTGTAAATCTGTTTATCAAAAGAACACGACATCTGGTTCAACTAACAAGACATTTTCCTGGTATTCTACTTTAGAGCTAATTACTTAATTCCAGCCCATCCCCACTCAAACTAAAACTACTCTCGACTAATTAACTCGCGACTTTAAAAAGAGTCCTTACAGTATAGTAATTTATCCTTGAGTCTGGAATGACGAAACAAACAAAGCACACACTGAGAAAAATGTTCATACACGTTTTACTCTGCTCTGTAACGTTCTATATTGTATAACGATTTTTATAGTTAAACAAAATTGTTCTTACGACAGAAAGTTAATCCTCTACAATTCATCGAACCAAAAACCCTTGTTCTATTTCCTTTTTTTTTATTATTTCTGTTTGACAAAAGCTGCTGATTTTTCTTCATTCCGCTTGTTCCCGATAATTGCATTTCCCGATTACCCTGTCCATCCCACATTGTTTTCCCAACGTTTCTCAAGTCTTTTTTAAGTGGTAGTTAGCGGTCGTCATCGCGACAACTTTCTGGCACAAAGAGCCTGCGAGTCGGGTTTATGTACGTGGTGGCTGGCCGTTGTAAACAATGACTCGAAGCCCGACCCAGATTCTAAGTCTACGTAGAAAGCGGAATGGCTTGCATAATAACAAGCCGAGATAGATAGATGGATGGGTGTATGTATGTATGTATGTATGTATGTATGTATGTATGTTTGTATATATGTATGTGTGTGATGCATGTATGCATGGGCGCTGCCACGACTAGTCGATCTTTTCGAGGGAGACACCTCTCACGAGACTCGTTGACTGACTAACTGACTGACTGACTGACTAGCAGACTAGCCGGCTCACCTGCGCTCTCGCCCACATATTACCTGCACTGAGAAAAATCTGTAGATACACTCAAATCCAAAAGTTTTTCTCAACCTTCGATTTATTTAAATGATATAATGTTCAATTACATACCGATACAAGAAATGATCTTCAATTACTGTTTTACAATAATTACCATTTTCCATTAATTACTAGAATAATTACAAACAGAACAATAGAATGGACATTATACTATAAATTTTGGAAAACAGGTCCTATAAATCACTTGTATCAATAAAAAACGAAGCTGAACTAGCAGCAAATAGTTCAGCAGCAGATATAACAAAACATATTTAAAATACTGGGCAAATGAAATTTAAAAAAAGTGTAACTGGTATTTGCCCAAACATTACTTTCAATTGCCAACAATTTTTATATGGTTTTTCATATTTGCTCCTGAGTTATTTGCTGCTAGTTTCAGTTCCGATGACAATCCAAAGATTTTCGGCGAATATCATTTTTCATGATCTTATGACAAAAGAAACTATTTGCTTTAATCGTATGTTGCCAAAATAATATCTGACGATTACTGAAGATAGTTGTTAAAGTATTTATAACGAAGCGCACTTTCAAAGATTACTTTCTGATGATCATTTCTCAAGACGATGAAATTTCATTGGCAACTTGATGCGCCTAATTTTCGTTTAAATCAAATTGCCTTGTTGTTTCAGTGCAACGAATGGAATTATTTTTCAGCGAGGTAGAAGGAACGACTGAGTTTGGTCGGCAACCGACACCAAGTAGCCGAAGGCACCGTAAGTAGGACTCCAGGAACCGTCCGAGCGGGTCAACGAACCATAAGAACGGTCCGAGTTCCGATTCGAGCCACTAACTTGGTATCGAATTCGACCGATGGAATCCAACCAATTTCAAGACACGCGTGCGCTAACGATGCCCTTATAAGATGCGGAAACGGTTTTTTTTTTTTTCTTTTCTTTTCTTTTCTTCACTTATTAAGTATCTTTTTTCCCTCAAGACGTTTAAATAGACCTTTCTGGGATGGCAATGGAATACCATTCACAGAAAACAAACATGGCTTTTAATAAGCTTCTGATTCTGATATTCCGAACGTGTTCCATATGGAATGCATCTTTATTACAAAATTTTTGTTAATGCATTTCAGTCGAAGCAACATTTTCAGAAATATTTCGTCCGATAATTTCTTGGACGTAACGCTTGTAAGATCTTTTTTTAATGCGCGATTCACAAGTTCCGAGAAAAATGAAATTTTGCAAAATCTAACGTTTTGATAGTTGGAAGAAAAATTAGCATGTGAATGATAAAAACCGGTTTGTAGCGTTACATAACCGATCAAACTGTGTTTATTCCAAAGGTCACGCATGGTAAATAGGATCGTTTCGACTGGCTGAAGAAATATTGAATGCAAAGGAAAAATATGCATTATACAATAAAGTTGATTTCATTCCAATCCAATAAATAAGGGAATTAGAGCGAAAATCCTCCGTAATACGCAATTGTAAGTTAAATTGGAGTCAAAGTTCTGCTGCCGTTTTACGCGACCGATGTTTAGGCAAAACCGTTACATCGCTAACGTCGACTCACCGCGATTAACCTGCTCAAATTTGAATTCAATGCACTTTTAACTTTCGTCGCCATCATTTTTATTTCTTCTTCTTTTTTTTTTTTTATGAATGTTATCGAACATTCATTTACATACAATCCTATATTCTTATTGAAATAAAAGAAGAAAAAGAAAGTGCATTAACCAGAAGAGGTACCAAATATTCTGCAGAAGCCTAAATCGTACAGATCAAATTGAATTTGAAGAAGGTCAGGAAAAGGTAGAACAAAAATGCCAGCTGTGGCATCAAAGAAAATTCTACAAGAAAAGAAAAATTTGGTGAAAAATTATGAAGCTTGTGAAATAATTGTAAGTAGCAAAACTGAAAATAATTGTACCATTATCCCAGCGTTATAATAAAATATGGTAAAATTTCACCAAATTATTCTTTTCGTGTATATACATTAGAATGAGTGAGTCGTAACAATTCGGCTAATTTTATAGTGAAAAATAATGAAGAAATGATAATTGATCGTGTGTTTTACAACTTTCCACGGACGGTGTTGTGAATTTTCATGTCGTCTTCATTTTGTGTTCCAAAACAACAGAAAGTAATATAACGACAGGACTAAATAGTGGGACAAACGAACAGACATTTTCCTCTCTTGAGCATGAAATACGAGCATCATTATGGTCAGCAATAAGTGCTTAACGATTTTCTAGGTTTAATGGATGTGTTCGAAGTGACGCAAAGATGAATGATGGCCCTTCGTATATCAGTCAATGCCGATCTATCATTCGCGATAAATATTTAAAAGTTCTCAACATTGATCGATATAATCGCGAGTATATATATATATATATAAATCCAAGAGCCAGTCATTAGTTAAAACATTGAAACGAGTGTTTTAATTTAATTATACGTTCGCTCTTTATTGCGTAACTATTTATTTATTTATTTGAGGCTTCCACAACGACATATAGATGTTTTAGGTAAAACAATATTGCAATGGACTTTTTATTAATCATCAAAAATATGGAAAAACCATCGTGTTTTCATAATCATTGTTTAACTGCTGTTCTTGAAAATATAATGTTCCATAAAAATCATATCTCAAAACCATAAAATTTGATTTGCAAAAAAATGTTCGAGATCTGATGTAAGTTGGTCGTTAAATATTCTTAAGCGAAGAAAAACATTAAAATTCTTATTTAATAAGTGAACATTATACGCGT
>JABFQA010001527.1:0-13509 GCA_022817065.1 Probaryconus sp. ZL-2020 | reverse complement strand
ATTAATTAGAATGATTTTTTTTTTTTTTTTTTTTTTTTTTTTTAAACAAAAATGATACTTAAGTAATCGATGTCTTTCAGTGGTTTTTGAACGTAGGGATACAAACACCATGAAACTCGATTTCTTTCCCGCGGCATCGGTCAACGTCAGCCGACAAAGTCGCAGAAATTTAACCCAGGAGAAATGGTTGGTTTTCAGTAAAACTCGGTATGCTGTACACGGTAACCCTCGATTTGTATTCCCGGCGCGTGATGCGATGTTCTATGTGGAAGCGATCGTTTCTCTTCCAGCGACCCTTTTGTCTCGTTTCGATACGGTAATTTTCGTTTGCAAATACGTCGCCTGGCCACCCGGAGCTGGAATTCTTAAGGGCATAATTTTATTTCGCGAGAACGAAGAAAGACGACAGTTATAACCGCGGTGAAATAAACTGGTCTGCGGCGCTGTTTCTCCATTCCCCGTGGTTTCCTTCCTGTCACCTTAATGACTTTAAAGGGCGAATTAAATTATACAGTATTTGATTAAGACATCTCCACAGTCACTCTCGGAGTCATGCCTTTTAAATGCCACGACAGAAATCCGAGGTTGAGACTTATCAAATTCGAAACAGCGCAAACTCGCTGATGGAAATGAAACTTACACGATGAAAAATATATCTTGATTTTCATGTGCGGCTCGTCACTGCAGTTAAACCGCACGTCATTCGTTTGCATAAATTATAAATGAATAAAGGCGAAGCAAGTAAATCTTTTTTTTTTTTTTTTCAGCTAGTACCGTTGAACTTTGGGTCACTGAATTTGAATATTGACAACTATGAATATATTGTTCATTTTTTTTTTTTTTCTTTCACGAAGTCGTTGACAGCAGCACCGGGACAAACAAATTGAATCTTATTTAACTGAAAAAATGCAAGACAGGAATATTCAGAAACTGTATGGTTTAAATTCATTTACATTTCATTAGCATATTTTAACATTATAACATTATCACGATGAAAGGATGCACTGTTCATAAATAATATTTCATTAATATTAATAGTAAAATATGCGTTTATATCTTGATAAAATAATTTCAAACTTTATAACGCGTCATATAAAAATATCTTTATCATTTACTGCTTGATCCAATAACGATATCATAAGAAATGTTTCGTTTTAATGCAGAAAATATTAATACCTTACTAATTAAAGTCTAATCAAATACACGTAAGTTTCTTCTCGAACGAAAATAATTTTCAAACGTTCGATAGCAATATGAAATTGTTCGGTCTTGAAACCTACTTACATGAATTTTTGAAACATTAACATCGTCAATTTATGAAAGAGAAACGGATCTTACAAGAGTTGACGTTTATGAAATACTTTTTCATTGAACATTTAAATATCAGATAAAATATAATTTATTTTTCCGTTGTAGAAGGAATAGACCAGAAGGCATTTGAATACCGTTAAGAAAATGAAATTATTTCGCGCTTTGTAAGTATTAACTTTGCCTATAACTGTGATTGTCAATAAGAAATGCCACCAGAAACATCACTAAATGTATATAACGATTAAAATAAATAATTTAAATGTCTAATATTTTGCTATTAAATAGCGCTTTCGTGGATTAAATCAACAGTACGTATCAAAGTAAGTTATTATTCTCTCAATATTTGGTTAATTATTAATGACGTACAATAATCCTTTGATATTCTTGGTTTGCATTAAACTAGTTATATATGTGAAAATACAAGCCCCCGATATTAACGCATTACACGTAACGTGTGTAACTATTGCATGTGATTTTAGATCATAGGATTCTCGATAATCCCAATGAAATAGCGATGTCATTAGGAGGACTTTGCAATAATAGTAAATGTTAATTGAATGTATCAATGTAACCCTTAATCCAGGACAATATTTCGGGGAAAGCGTGAAATTTCTAACGCGCAATTCCATCTCGTGCATATCGCATTATGAAGTCTTTTGCAACGTGCGCTGCTCCGGGCTATTCTCAGGCTGTGTTCCGGCACAGAAAATGCGTATCGACACAAGCCCCGTTGAATGAAATTCCATTAAAACCGAATCCGAGTGATATTTCTTCGTTTTGCCCCTTTTCCACATAAGCCATTGCAATCCCAGTATTTCAGTTATAGCATGGCATACGAAAATCAATTTAATTCTAAAAATTATTAACTTAAATAAGTTTTTAATTTTTTTTTTTTTTCAACTTTACAAACTCCAGATAAAACCTATTTTATATACTTCATTTGAAGTGCATTTTCTATACAGTTAAATTAAATAATCGAATAAAATGAAATTTAATCATTTCACCATTTACGTAGATAATAGATAAATTGTTCATAATATCGAGAGAGAGAAAAAAAAAAGCAATGTAAAATCGTATCGTGGTACTGACTTAATTGAATATTCAGAATTTCGTTGATTAAACCAAATATCTTCTCTTTGTGAAGAAATTGAAGGCATATAAGAGGGGAAGATTTTTGTAGCTTAAAAGGCTTTTGATCTTTTGCCTTTCTTGCTAAGCATTTAGCATTTTATGACCACACAATGTAATTAATATAATATTAGTGGCGGTAGCGTTTTTTAACACGAAGAAAAGATGGGGAATGAGAGTAAAATGCTGACGTTAAACATCAGAATTCGGTCCCTCTTTCACTTGAGCTCTTCTCTCAGAGTCAATGAAAGCCGCTTAAATTACGAGTGAGCGAACAAGAAAGGCTGATTAATGCTCGCTGTATTGTTTTATGGAAATTTTACAGCAGGTGGGCAAGGTGCACCAGAGAACTCGACAACGGAAAGCTCTCTTGTAATACTTGTTCATTCCATTAGTAGCGTCTTTCTGCGTATTCATGCAAAGAAACTTATCTCATTTTTCGACTATTGTCTTATAATGAAAATTATTTGTATGTTACTTTTCTTATCTGGAAGCAGGCAGAAGATATTAAAATGGAGTATGATTTTCAGGATGAAGATATTAAAATGAGAATCATATCAAGGACATTAAATTCCTTTTATTAGATTTGCAATCATTGCATTTTTAATATAAATGGGAAAGTCGTTTTATTTTCATTTAAACATAATCCACAATTGACGTAACTATATCGGCATGACCATTCGGCACGACGACATGTAAATCTTTCATAAAATATCTTCGTCCACATAGATTTGTTTGAAAATGACTGGAGGATATTTACATGAAATTTAATGCTTATTTAAATTCAATGATGTAGTAAACGGCAAAATGTTGCTATAAATATTATATTTATCGGGTTTTTATATGATCCCAGTCATTTTCATACGACAGTATGCAAATAGAAATCGTTCCAGTAGCCACAATAAACCTGTTCAAAATTCGCTAGAATATATTTTTTGTTTTCTTTTTATTTATTTTTTTTTTTTTCCTTGCACATGTCGTGTATAGACGTTGATTGTATTCAATTTTTAATAGAAAGGAAAAATTTCTAACGACTATTTACAGATATTCACGAACAACCCTTGTCGTTACAAAAAAAAAAAAAATAAAAAATAAAAACACGCGTTTCAATATGGAACAGATGTAAAGTTTGGGCTTTTGTTAGTTATCGGACAATATATCGAGTCTAACGCTATTGTAGAAGATGATTGAAAACAAATTTCACAAAATAATCAATAGTAAACGATAAAAGTCTACAAGATTTACAGTCGAACGTTGTTTTTTATCAAACATTTTTCCTGGAATTAATTGATTTACCGCTTAATATGCAAGTGCGGTAGGGAAACATTTCACTTTTTAATTAATATATCTTTTATAACATATCACAGGAAATTTATCGCTCTTCAAAGAAATGTATCTAACGTCGAATTCTTTCTTTTTTGTGCGTTTGTTTGTCTTTTCAGCAGCAAACAAGATATTTATTTTAGTACGTATTTTTTGGAGGATCGTTAAACAATATGTTTTGCAAGATCTTTAGAATTTAACTTTCCTTCAAACTGGTCTGAATATATGACCAATCATTTTGCATCATTAACTAGGCAATATTTACATCTACAAATCGTGAGGTGTAACAAATATCTTCTAATACTTTCTTCAAAACAATTCTCTAATGCTTCAACGTTCTATTGCAAAACTTCTAAAAACATCTCAAAACATTTTTTTCAACTCGTACAGACATGCAAATGAAAATTAAGAAAGGTTTATACATATATATTTAAAAGAAAAACATAAACAACTTGATCAAAGGATTTACTGAATAATTAATTCTTCAGACAATCAAAGCTTAATGTAGTAACAAGGTACAATACCTTGTTACAGAGGATATAGATGTTTAAGAGAGCATTAGAGCGGAGACACATAATTTATAAAACTTTATATAAATTGTTTAAATACCAGACGTTAATTAGAATTGTATAAATTGTAATTTTGTCGCTTGCTTTGGAATTCCTTGGTCCAAATGAGTGTGCAAGAATCATTCCACATAAGAATTATCACGTCGAAATAAATGATCGCATAACGAGTTGCCAAAGGAGCTTGTCGAGTGATCGGATAAACGTCATAAAGTATCGTATTTATAAAGGTTGTAACGCAGCGAATAATGATTTCAGAACACCACCCCTGCAGCGTAATTTCTACTTTTCATGCGAATAAAGTATCTCTCGTCGCTGCGCATTTTGATAAAGCACACGTGACCTTTCAATTCATTCCGATTATCTCGGATGAGGAAGCCAGACTCGCGACTGAGTCAATTAATAATTTCCACGAGGCGATAAGACCGGCTCCTCCCCCATAAACTTGCTATTTAAATGGATAGGTATGCATATGAGCGAGATCGCGAACGGCAGATCCACGCCGCGATCTCGCTGGAGTAATAAAGACAGATTCCGACGAGTTCTCGGGGCCGGAAATTATATTTTCACGAGCGCCTTGCCTGGCGTCCAATAACGTAGTAACTATATATATTATAAATTACTCGCAAGATACCCTGCAAATACTGCAAAAAGCACGGGCTTTCACGCGCGCGTCACTTTGAATTGGCGCGAAACTTATTTCATTGACATTTAGATATTCTTTTTAAATGCGTTTCCTTGATTTTAGTTGTTGTTGGTAACCGCTATTAACCGCGTCGTTCCATTACGAGAAGAAGGGAATTTCCTTCTTCACTACGTTCCCTTATCTTCCATTTTTGATTCGCAGAAATTTTTTCCGCGCCTTTGATTTAGATATATCTATCTGTGCGTGCGAGTGCGTTGATTGCGTTTTAAAATATAAGCTGTTCCAGGTGGAGTCATGCGGCGATTGCCAATTGCAACATTTCTCGGCGCGTGCACACGCGCTCGCCAAAAAATACCGTTAAAAATATATCGACGTTGCTGCTAGACATCCATTAAGGGAAACGGTATCGCGCGTAGAGAATGAATTTGTAAATTTATTACGCCGATGCCTTGTGAAATTGAACAAATTATATCGCGATGAATCCTATTATTTACCGTACATTCCAGCTGGCATCGTGTTATTGATCCAGAAAAGCTTTTTTCTTTTTTAACTTTTAATTTCATGTTCCTTTTAATTAAATATATAAAATATATAATACGACGGAATTATTTCTACGCGTTTCTTCGCAAATATAATCACAATTTATTTCGGTATATTTAATTTGAAATTAAATCTCAAAAACCTTCTGGTCATAATTTGAGACCGCAAAATTAAGTTTAATGAATTATCGTTAAAAATGTTTTATAAATTCATTTCTTGATCATTTATTACTCCGTTAATTCTCCGGATGAGTAAAGGTTATTTATTATCGCAATGTGAATATAATTTCAACAATATATTTTTCAGTGTACGTCATAATACCTTACAGGAAGATAAATTTGACACTGCGATGTTAAATAAATGAAATTCGCGTCCATATTTCATCATTGCTTGTCGATACTAGAATTACTCCCCTTTATTACTAAAGAAAGCAACATATACAAATAATTGCATGCATAACATCAGCAATTTGAACGGCGCTTTATGGGTATAGTGCATTTCTATGACTTTTACAGACCCTTAACATTTTACAAGAAATTCCATATATTTTAGAAATATTACTTCCTTTCTTAAATTATCAAACTCACTGCAATTATATATCGATTCGTAAATTATAAATGCCGATAATCAAAATTAGTTATTTGGAGTATTCTGTAAATGAAATTCTGAATATTTGATACTGTTATTAAACGGAACTCTAGAAAAAATTATCATTAAACTTTGATTTTATTTATTAAATACATTCCATGGATATTTAAAGATATTCAAAAAAAAAAAAAGAAAAAACCGAGTATAAATAGAGTTGGAATATATTTGTATAAAAAATGGCGCGTACAAAATTGTTTTATATTTACATAAATAGTTCTGTACGACGTTCTTCGTTCAAGTTCTGTTTACTGTGATATCTGAACATAGTGTTATATCCTCCTATTAAACATGAATTAAATTGTTTTGCGATAACTAAATAGTTTGATACCATAACTTTTGTCCAACTCAAAGATTCCATAAACTGGTATGGCGTACTCGCTGTTAATAACCAGAATTAATTTAAATGTTTAAATAATAAACGTTGAATCTTGAAAACTCACGTTTTTTGTCTTACATGTTACAGAAATACACTTACGTGATTACGGTTGAAATACTGAATTTGATATAATTGAAATTGTTAAGTGAATAATAGTTATCATTAAACTAAAAGCTTTTAGTACTTATAAAATTGCAGTTCGCATTCCATCTTTATAATTAGAACTTACCAGATAACAATAAATAATTATGTGAACATTAATTTTCTAAAGCGCTTTTAATTACTTTAGTTAAATTATTTCTTCTTCTGTTACTTAACAATTTCTTCTTGTTGAACAATAATGGTAAAAATAGTACAAAATAATTTAAACTGCTGAGAAACGATTTCTGTTAAGCAAATACGATCTAATAAGAGTCAAATTAAATTATACACGAACAAATAAAACTCATTAAAAATGAGTCTTTAACGTTTCCAACTAATTGAATTTACATTTGGAAATTTACATATATTTCATAAAAAGTTATTCAATAATATTCTGATCATTTTATACGTTTCCTTTGAGTTTACACTGATTATTCACATAATTAATAATTAATAATTACACAAATATCATTTTGCATAATGAAGTCCAGTGAAGGATTTTTACACATTATCCATTCAATAGATCTGTATATTAATTGTAAATAATGATGTTCATTGCATAATCAACATTTTCTATTTCTACCCGACTCAATTCTGTTGGTACATAATTGTAGGTGCTCGCTATGCAACAAATTATTTCAACAAATATAACAAACTAAGTTAGCACGTAGTGTATGTTACTCCAGTAAATCAGTTCTGTTAACGTAACATAGCCATTGTAATAAATATGTTTTGCTAATTTAACATGGAATCCTGACTATCCTTGTATTAACATTCCAGTTGGACCAGAACTTCTTGAATTCTAACTACAGCAGCAACATTTATTTTCCGTGTGAACTGTTCATAATTAGATGAAAACCAAAGAATAAATTAACAAATGTTTGTAAAATCCAGAAAACGTTGCTAGTATAGCGTCATGTTTACTGTAACGTTTAATAAGACTATTTTTTTTGTTTCTTTCTTTCTTCTTCCACGAGTTAGCATGATTACATTGAAGATCCTGGCCTAAAGTGTTACATCACTAACCAATTACTAGACCATTTCTACTAGGGAAGGTAAAGTACCCAGTGGCTGACAGGGTTACCAGTGACAGTCAGTTCCATTAGAGAGACAACGACAGACAATGCATTTTAAATGGAGTGACCGTAACTAGGACAGGTTTCTAAATGGTGACCGTCACTGGGTACTTTACCTTATGTCTTTTGTCAAGTGTTTCGTCTCGAGGTGTGTGCCTCTCGTCGGAAGTACCGCGCGACGAATGAATGTACGCGCGCGTGCGTAAAATTCCAACGCGACAAGCGTTTAAGCATCCTTATTATGTTTTTATACGATCGAAACATTTGACAGGCGTTACGATTACAGGGTTCTTTGCGCAGGAGCGATTCGTAGCGTGGCACTTGGGACGCCCGTAATTATCCGCTGTAACGCGGTACTTTCTCGGTAACCGAGAAAGATTTGCACTCGCGTCGCTAGCGGTGACTAATCTTTTTACGCTGAGCTTCGTTGACCAATCGTTATGGCAATGTTACGACAGTGTACGGCGCTACGTATTTTATCGTCGTAAAAGAAGTGAAGAGCAACAGACGAAGAGGCAACAGGAGGGAAAGGGAGGAAAAAAAAAAAAAGGAAAAGGATTGCCGATACAACGCCACCTATGGGAAACACTTAACCCCGCGACTGATAACAAATCACGTTCGCATACCGTACCGAGTGACAAAGAACCGAGGGACAACGCGCGAGGAACGAAGCAATCGATTTCGTTAAATGATCGATGAACGACACCTCGTTTAAATCATCGTTCGGTAAATCGTAATGTTCCTCCCTGAAGATGTTCCACAGGAAGAACTTATTAAAGCGACGGCAAGGAGGTCAATCTTTTGTTCTTGGCAGGAGACGTTTCTTCTCCTGGGAAAATGAGGCAATTTAAAAATTATACGACGAAGAGATACTCATCAATGTATTTGAGCCATCGCTGCTATAACATTGTCTGTCTATAAGGAAACAATGCGGGGGAGCGATAGACGATGAGATACGGCTAAAATGAGAATTGATTTCATCGTGGAAAGAAATCACCGTGGTGTATTACCGCTATGGAAAATATAATATTTATTTATATTAAGTTAAAGTCACCCCGCCCCCCCTCCTCTCCCCGAAATGTTATTGGACATTTTTTAATCCATGGACAATCAGTTAACGTTAACAAACGTTATTTTCCCTTGTGGGATATTGCATTAGAATTGACGATACGTTACGATAAGCTCGTATCATTCATCCTGGTTAAACGTGACGAAACCATTCATTATTTGAATAGTATTACATCATGACGGTAATTTGATTGTACGGAAAGAATTGCCATACCCCGGCGAATGAACACTTATGTCGGCAACGGTAAATGATTTTGTCACCCAACAACTTACCATCATCCTCCTTATATAAGGTCAGAAGGTTCCTTATCGACTTAGTTTAATGAGGTCATTCTCATGCTCATAAGTGTAAGATAACATGACTCCTCGCAATAAACTAAATGAAACTTTACAGCATTAAGATTTATATCGCACGTAATTTGAGAATATTTTGTATTTCGTAGGTGAAATTTTTCTTCACTTTGACCGTCAACGCTATATCCAATTAATATAATTTGGTAACGCGTATGCCATGTAACACCTTAGCCTAGTTCTACAATAACGAAAAGCAGGTTATCTCAAAGCAGTATTACAGATAAAACAGAGTTATAACGCGCCGAGATAGAATTAACATTAATCGGGATCATATAACATTAATTCAAACTGATTATAAATTCAATTCAAATTAAAAATAACTTTAGAACGAAACAGTTTGGTTGTAAGCTCGTGTCGTGTCGCGAAGAAAATGAAACAATTCTTTAACGACCTAATAGTTTCGTTAAAGTAAAAAACTCTTTCCACATTCCCGCGCGTGCAAAAACGATCGTTACTTATCGCACGAGACATGAAATCAATTTCATATTTATATCCGAAGTGCCTGGCGAGTGTAGGTGGTGGTTCATTATTATTACCTGTGCTTGGAAAATAGCGTTGCGACGCGTTCACCTTGACCAAGACGGAAGCGAACGCTGAATGAGAGTCAAGCCCTGGAATCGGTATAAATCACCTTGGACAGTAGCCGCTAGCTACCGACCGGTTCGTTACCAAGCGGCGCGCATATGGGAAAATAATTATTATGACCGATGACGAGAGGAGAAAGACACAGCTCTCGGTATCGCATTCCCGCGGACATTATTTTGTCCCGGCGCGAGGCTCTGCCTCGCGGGAATTTTATATTTCCGGTTATAGGCGCGATAAGTCAGTGAGACGGTGACCGAACGTCTCGGGTCATTATGCAGACACGGACTGTTGTTACGACGATTTTGTTGCGCCGCAGATTAATCATCGTATCACGCGTCGAGTATTGTTCGCCGAATGAGCGTTACTTATCCTGAAAAGGTTAACGGACGTTGCCATCTAAAAAAAAGCGTGAAGAATGATACCCCGCGCTCGGATTCTTATATAACAATTAGACTCCTGACGGATGAAAAGTATGATTGATTCCGTAAATAATGTAATTTGTTCGGAACGTATGACTGGGAAAAAAAGTGAAAGTTTTTCCCGGAAGTGATTCAGAATATGGTTAAAAAGGCACCGGATTAAATGGCGGCTCTGTATTTAAAAGCGCGGGTCTTCGAAAACGATGAAAACAACGTTTCGTGTTAACTGTAGTAACGAGCCATCACTTTTTACGAGTCTCAATCATTTTGTTGCACAAAGGCTCAATGTGTCAGACAATTTTTATACACAATTGTAACGTTTTACAAAAGAATTTCTTCGATCTTATAAGAAGAGGAAGAAGCGGAAGAATGAGAAGATGCACGAGAAAAGTTTCACCTAGGGAATGGCAATTGATTACGATGAATGCAAATCCTTCCCTCGAACATGTTTAATAAAAGATAGTGCAAAGAACAATTACCGCATTAAACGTCTTTAACACCGTTAAATAAATCCCGCAAAGTGCGTAAAACTAATGCAAATTTATTAGATTCGACAAAGTGTATTTTTTTCTTCGCGCGTCTAATCCCGGTCGCCTGCTGTTTTTCGCGTTAATTCGCACCGCAAATTGTTCCGTCGTAATAGGACTTGCGAACAAACAAACGAAAGTTTAAGGATAACAAAGAAGAGAGCGCGTGCCACGATAATCCTTTGGACTTTGGATGGGTACGATAAGCCGTAAGGAATTTTAGCGTCTCGAATGCGTGCTATAAATTTGTGGACTTTAATCAGGGACCGGACCGAAAGCAAACTGAAACTGAAAATAAAAAAAAGGAAAGGGAAAAAATAGGAAGGCGAGAGAAGAATAGGAACGTTTGCAATCAGAGATAGGCTGGGAAAGAGATTTTAAGGGAGGAGCCAAGCACCATTCTTTATGCATTGAGTTTTGACGGGATAAGTTTATTTCCGACAACCTGTTCCGTCAAAATATGTACTCACCCGAGAAAAAGTCAGCAGGGATATTTAAATAGCATTGGCCCCGACAGGGGCGTGCTCGTTGTTTCCGCTCCTCGACATTTTTACAGCGCACTACTGACGGTAGCCGCTGAAACGAAGGAAAGAAAAAAAGCAAAGGCGCGGAGAAGAAGGCTCGAGGCCGAAGAAACTCGAGAAAAGTGCTTGTTTATTGGAGTCCGGAGCGCGCGGGGCCCTCGTTACCCGGAGGCTGAAATTCCATCGGTGTCTTATCGAGCAAAGTTGAGTGAATATGCGAGAGCAAGGTGAAGTTAAGCGCCAAGAAAAAAATCGATAAATCATGGTAGGAGAGAAACCACACACAGGGCAGGATGTGCTTTTCCAAATACGCGCGTAATAATAGCACGTACCGAGTGGAGCCAAGTAAACGTTAGCCACCAGCAATGGAACGATGCGTGTCTGCCAAACATTACAATTTTCTGTGTAATGAGATGCTCGAGCGCCGAGAGCACTGCTGTGCCGTTCACGATGCATCAACTGTGATAAGACTGATAAACCCCCTGTCAACAACGAGGCGTTGCTTGGATACAACCGAAACGCTCTCCTGAACACTGCGTGCATTACCGCAATGATAATTGATAGACTCGATATCGCCACGAAACAACAGCCTCTATTTCTATTTTCTTACGTAATCGTTGTTTAAGAAACAGAAGAAAAGAAATAATAAGAAACCCACGACGACGGAATGCGGGAATTCATATTATTTGACTCGCGCGAAATCCCAGTGTATTCAGAATTACTGGTACACGAGTTACAATCATAACATCAACATTCTTCCTGCAGCTCGTACCATAGGAATTAAACGGAATTGTGTTCATTAATTACTGTACAGGAATTGCGTTGATGTATGAATGTCAACGACTCTTAAAACATCACAAACGTCGGCGTTTCAAGCTAATAATTTGCATTTTCGTTTAACTTGGTCTATTATTATTTTCAGCCTCTTCTCGGCGAAATGAAATTATTCTTATTCTTAAACAATTACGTGATTACTGGACGAATGGCAATTCATTGATGCAATTTCGCATTGTTTCTAACAGTAATGTAGAATGAAAGTATTTGAAATTTCGTACAAATTCGAACAAAATTAACCGCGGAATTGTTGCATACGTTATTTCAATTATTTGGAAACATACTTTTTATGCCGAATTTAATTAAGTGTGTAATTCAATGGTAAAATTGAAAAATTACTAAATGCTGCACAATGTAATAATTATTATTTATATTCGTAATAATGATAATAAGTGGTGGTTGTAATTTTCCGATTATATGTAACAATTAACGATACTAATTATTTTGCAAACGTTTAAAATTTATTATACACAAGAGAAAATTTGATTTCAATGTTGCTGCTAGAGTAATGTGTGTTAACGATACGTACGTTGAATTTCCTGAATCTTAAACATTGCGGTGGGAAACTTTAAAATTATCGTAGAAAAGTAATAATGATATTTCCTATTTTGTATAATTAGAAATAAATAATAAAGAAAATAATTGGTATCAGAGAGGGAACGACACAAATTTCAGTTATAATAACTATAAAAAAATCCATGAATTGAAAATAATGAATCGTATTAATTGAAAATTAAGATCTTGACATCTTTTCAGATTGAGAAACAATGCGTTATTTTCCACGATGGAATACAATTACAATGATACATATTCCATAAGTAATGAGATTCCATTGAATAGACACATTTCATAACAGTAGCAGTTGCCATTACTCATATACTTATGTGACAATGGATTCATCACACATTAGCACATAATTATTATACTCACAAATTAACAGAAAATCGAACGGCACAATGGTTCTTTGGCTTACCTAAAACAGAAGATAAAATTCATTCATACATTAAATTGAATTAGATAAATATATCAACGCTTATTCACAGTTAGATTTATGGATAAAGTTTTAATTTACATTATATGCGTGGAAAAATGCATAATGCATAATTAAATTCTTAGTACAATCCATAAATTGCATCCTCGCGGAATAATATTTTGTTTGCTACTGGCATTAACACAGCAGCTTTTAAAATTATACAAATTTAACGCCATAAAATAACATTCATATTTATTTTCAGAGCAAAAAGTGAATACTAATATAATTTGTGAACTTGCTTCTAAATATGAATCGAGTTCATTATAATATTAATGCGTAACTATGCACAACAGAAGGACAAGTAAAACTCGTCACCGCATTATATTAAGGATGATACGCGTTGACGCATTTAAACGTTTCACACACACGAAAAAAATAAAACCAAAAAAAAAAAAAGGAAACCCTATAAG
>JABFQA010001526.1:0-13509 GCA_022817065.1 Probaryconus sp. ZL-2020 | reverse complement strand
ATTGTCTTTCACTGAATATGTTTTTCTTTGAAGATGTTCACAACTGACGAGCACCTAAAACGAATTATAAAACGAATATCAATTATTGGTTATTTATTTAAATAAGCAATAAATACAAAAGTTGAAAGTTGAAAAGTTTTGTTTCTTCAACTTACTCGCAGGGTAAAGTTTTGCAATAGTAACACTTAGCAACTGGCCTTATCACGATGATTTTATTTTTATGAATATCTTTGCATTCGCTACAAATTTCTTGTTTGCTCTTTGACGTTAAAACTTTTGTCTTGTCGTAAAAATCTTCTCTGTATTAAAAAAATTTTGTACTTGTTAAAATTCTTTATTATTTGCTTCTCATTATACATACTTTTAATTAATAAATGAAATTCTTTTATGTACCTGCTTTTATTTAAGAAACTATTACACTCCCCGCAACCCTTGAATTCATTAATCTTATCTTGCAATTCATTCAAAACGTTTGAAAAAAGAATATCTTTCTGGTGTGCTATGTAATTATCATCAAAATTTTCAAAATCGACTACATTTTCATCATACTCTTCTTCGTTTTTCTTTTCAAAAATCTCAAGACTTTTCTCACAAGTACATTGTTCTTTATGATTATCACAGTAGACGCAAATCATCGATTTTGGAGCGGTAAAAACATGTTCTTCTTCGTTGAAGGTTGATTCTTCTCGTTGGTTCTTCTTAATCATTTTGGGAAACGTTTGGTGCCATGAATTTTTAATCAAGATCGATGGACAATTTTTTAAAATTGGTTTCTTTTTAGTGGCGTTGGAATAATGACTTTTATATTGCTTTTTGTATAATTTATAACTTGCTTCATTGCAGAAGCAAACTGTGCGTTTGCAGTATGTGCAGTTAGTCCTATTTGAGATGATCCTATCATTGCTGTCTCCATACTTGAAGAAATATTAAGAGGTATTAAGAACGATTAGAAATTAAAAAACATTTATTACTATGAAAATTACTTTACTTAAATTAAAAAGGATTTAGGATTATTATTGATAAATTACTGGAATACGTTCTGGAGAAAATGCTTTACACACGTAATTTCTGATATTGAAATTATTGTCATTAAAAATTTCGGATTTATATTCATAATCGTTTGTTTTGGTTTTGCATCGAATACAACAGTTCCTTTTGTCGTGAATCTTCTTTGGCGAACTAACGCTGTGTCTTTTAGATACACTTAAAAAAAAAAAGAATTTTTCACAATAATAGAATAAAATGAAATGTAATGTAATGTAATGTAAAAATTTTTCTTATATTATTTTATATTTGAATTTAAAATCTGTGCTTTACCTGGAACTCTTACCATCATACCCCGTAACATTTTTGATTTGATTTTTCTTTACTTTCAAACAAGAGCAACATCTATTTTTATCATGACCATTAACAAAATCATATGGCAGTCTTCTGATATCACAACCGCAGGATTTGTTTTCCAAAAAAATTTTCTTCTCGCAAACAGTCTGACGTACTTCAGTTGTAGTTTGTACATCTTTAGAAATTTGTTCTGGCGTTGACGTGTGTTTGTCTTGCTTATCAACGACAATTTCGCTACTCATCTTATTTGACTCTAGATTTAACTCGACTTGAACAATGTCCTTTTCTTTCCTGTCTTCTTCTAGAATTTCAGAATCCACTTTCAAAGAACCAGATGACTTTAAATCAACCTCAACCACCGATTCTTTTTTTTCATTCATATCTTGAATACTTTCAAATTCCTCCACCTTAATTTCAGACCATTTCAATGCATCTAAAAATGACAAGCTTCATTATCAGAATTCATTGTTTCGATTAATCGATGACGATGATAATCCTGGTTCACCTAATTTGGAAACTTGTATTTCTTCTGCGATCTTTTCAACTTGAACTTCTTCTGTCATCGTCATCTTCGTATTTTTTTCATTTCTGTCTGTTCGCTCCTCATCCTCCGAATCATCTAATTCTTCAGTTATCACAACTGGAATCATCACTTGTTTAAAAACCATAATTTTATCAGATTTACTTCCACATTTTTCCCTTTTATTTATTCCACTGCAGTTGGCTCTACATCCCTTTTTTACCCTCTGCAATTGATCTTTGTTTTTTGTACACGATGGATGACACTTGACAATTTTTTCCTCTTTTTTCTCACACTTGTATAGTGATCCAAAAATTGCTTTTAATGACCTGGATATGAAGCATGACTTTTTTGCTGCGAATTCTTCTTTCTTCTTATTTGGAGCTTTCTTTTCAATTTTATGTTTGGAACTTTTGGTTGGTCTACATATTGGACCTTGGCAAATGTTCAAATTTGAAATATTCCTTCTTTCAAATTCTGCTCGGCATTTCCGATTTTTGGAACTGTGGGATTTTGAAATATTTTCAAAATCTCTTTTCACATTCAAGCGCGACAATTTCGAACAATGGGAAATTGGTTCTTTTTCAGCTGGTGGTTTTAACGTTATCAATGAACTTTGTGATAATTTATCAATCGATTTAATTGATCCTCCGATGTCTTCTTTAACATCTTGACTTTGCCACATTGTCAATTTTTCTAATTCTGTAGATTCTTTATTTTTTATTATCTTCTCTTCGGGATCACAAATTTTTGATTGGAGTTTCATTAAATCATCTTCCTTTCTTCTTAACATTTCATACCTCAATTCCAAATTCATCGACCAATCGCAAACCGTGTATTTTGGACACATACATAGATTTTGTTCATCTGTCTCGATTTTTATGATTTTATCATTATCCATACCATAATGTTTCAAGACTTGTTCTTTTGAAATTAATGACTTATCCACATTATTTTCTGCGACAAAATTTCGTAATGTATGATGATCAGTAAACAATTTATTAGAATCTGAAATTTTTCTGTCTTTACTTAAAACATAACTTTCTTTTGATGTTTTTTTATGAATATCTGGCATTGACAATATGGAATTACTTTTCCCTTCAATCTTCGATTCACCATTTTGTTTTTGATTGTCATTGGTATTGGGATCTTGATTTAAAGGATGTAAATTAGATTTTATAATTGAAGAATTTCCATTAGTCACAACAGATTCACTGTTATTGACTTTCAATTTAATTGACGAATGAGATTTCTCGTGTGCGTTATCGTCTATTATAAAACTTGGATTTTTTATTATTGAGTTATTTATTGATATGAGTCTTTGATCCATATCATCTTCAATTATTTGGGACTTTCTGATGATACTGTTTCTAGAATTACTATTACTATGATTTTTTAAATCTAAAGTTCTGTCTTTAGTCAAACTAATGGCATCTGCTTCCTCAGTTTTTTCTGTCATTTTTCTGATTTAAATCTTTTTTATTTTTTAATCAATAAAGATTTTTCTCGGATCTTGATTCTGCCAAAATGTACATTTTTTCTTCAAAAACCTGTTTAAGTATAAAATAAAAAATTCTATTTTTTTTTTTTTCTCAAGAACTTTTCTAAAGAACTTTTATTTCATTTCATTATGTCCATAAATAATATTTTATGATCATTTAACGTTAACGTTTAAGAACCATAAATATTAAACGAACATTACCTTATTTTGAATTACATCATTGATTTTAATTATTTGAAGGAGTTCGATAAAAGCAATTATTACAAGACAAAATTTCCGGTTGGAAATTTTTCAGAGCAACGCGACATTCTCGTTTCTGTCACTATGTGATATGGACTATTACCATAAATTAGTCTTAGCGATAATCGACGTGCACTTGCAATTTAGTTTTAGGCTATATTAGCAACCTGTCATTTCAGACAGATAAATGGTACACGGACAAAGTTCTATCCATTGGAACAAATGAATTTTTATTTTTGCAAACCTGTGCTTATATGTTTTTTTTTTTTTTTTATTGCATAATCTGGTACTTTGCAAAATCGTATATTTATGGTTCACGTTTATTATTGACAACTTTAATAGTCGGTCTATTTTATTTCCAGTTAATAAAATATTATGATTAAACACAACAACTGTTACACTTGTTCAGAATATACGTATTTCAATATTGATTTTTATTCAATTATTTAATACAATTCAATATCTGTAACTTCTTTTATTTGTCATTTTGTTTTTTTATTTTTTGTTTTTTTTTTTGTTTTTTTATTTTTTTTTTTTTTTTATTATATTTTTTTCTAATCGAACATCTCTGGACACATATTAAAGCTCACTGGCATTATTTTGATTGTTTCAGGAGAGACTAGGGCTGCTTTGTCTCAATCGAGGAGCGTGCTAAATTATCCTACAACGTGATTTGCAACGAAACTCGGCCATCAAAAGAAAAATGACGTAATGGTGGCAAACAAATTTCTGTTTCAAGATAGCGAAAAATGATATGATGTTTCAAGTCAAATAGTAATAAGTAGGTAATGTAATATACAAAGTGAAAGAGGATAAGTTAAGAAAAAACGAATTAAACAATATAACAAGATACAAAAGGCATAATGTCATCCATGGGTGATGAAGCGGGGGGAAGTGGCAATTTCAATAGACATAATAAACGACTTCCTCATTCTGCGAACATACTTCATGGAATTGCGAACACGGTGGAGGACAAGAACAACGATTATCTATGCCCCGTGTGCATGGAGCTGATAAGCGAAGCCCACATAACGCGCTGCGGTCACACTTTTTGTTATCAATGCATCGTTAAATCCATAGAAACACAAGGACGATGTCCAGCTTGCAGCTTGGGTCTAGTCTTGCAAGAAATTATTCCCAATTTTCTTTTAAACGAATTGGTATTCAAATACAAAACCAGGGTCAAGGGATTTTCTGAACTCAGCGGACGCTTGGACGGAAAATGTAGGGCCATTGGATTAGAGCCACCTTGCGATGGTTTAAGGGATTTCGTGGCTGCGGAAAGTGCGAATTTAACTCTCCCGGATGTCAATGTTATGCTAGAAGTTCTGACTCAAAGGAAACACCTACTGGAGGCTGAAACCTGTGCGGCACAGAACAAACTGCTCCATGAATTTCTGAAACAATTACTGCAACAGAAAGAGGAACAAAAGTGTGTTCTAATGCGCGAGATGGTATTGATAAAGAAGGACATGGATGAGATGGAGAGCATTTTGAAGGAGGTTCAAAGAAAGTGTCCGCGAGTCGAAGACATTCAGAAGCCCGGGGAAAATGATAATGCTCAGGTATCAGCTATAAGAAAGGAAATGATAGACCTGATCGACATAATAGATTCGAATATGGTTAAACCAAACGATAGCAACGAAGCTTTGGGTCAACAGAATGGACTGAAGGACGGCGTAACGGGTTCTTCGTTAGCGATGCGACGCAAACGTCTTCACGCTCACTTTGACGACTTTGTTCATTGTTACTTCGAAACACGATCCAAAGAACTGCTGTTCGGCCACCAAAAGCACCAAACGGAAACTGGTCTTGGAACTAGTTCTGGTCTGGATATCTTTCGTGAAAAACTCGTCACGTTTTCTCGCTACAACTCTTTGCGACCGTTGGCGACGTTGAACTACTCTTCAGATATTTTCAATAACTCGACAATAGTATCGAGTATTGAGTTTGACAAAGACAACGAATACTTTGCAATTGCCGGTGTTACGAAGAAAATTAAGGTCTTTGATTACAGCGCAGTAGTGCGTGACATAGTAGACATTCACTATCCCTGCGTGGAAATGGTATCAAGTTCCAAAATTTCTTGTGTCTCCTGGAATTCCTACCACAAGAGCATGCTGGCTTCCTCTGATTACGAAGGCACTGTGACTGTCTGGGATGCTACAACAGGACAAAGTACAAAGGCTTTCCATGAGCATGAGAAACGTTGCTGGTCAGTCGATTTCAACGATGTAGATGCTAGATTGATAGCTTCTGGTTCGGACGATGCCAGAGTGAAATTGTGGTCCTTGAATACTGAACACTCTGTAGCGTCTTTGGAAGCCAAGGCAAACGTCTGTTGCGTGAAATTCAACCCACGAAGCTCCTGTCACCTAGCATTTGGTTCAGCGGATCATTGCGTTCATTATTACGATTTGCGTAATATGAAAGAAGCTTTGAGCATATTTAAAGGCCACCGAAAAGCTGTTTCCTATGTCAAATTTGTCAACAAAGAAGAAATAGTTTCTGCCAGTACGGATTCTCAATTGAAAATGTGGAATATTAATAGTCCTAATTGTTTGAGATCCTTTGTTGGGCACGTGAACGAGAAGAACTTCGTTGGTCTGGCGACCGATGGTGATTACGTCGCTTGTGGGTCGGAAAATAATTCTTTGTACGTTTATTACAAAGGATTAACAAAGCAGCTATTTTCTTATAAGTTTGATGCTGTTAGGAGTGTTTTAGAAATGCAAGAAAGGAGGGAAGAAGATCTTAATGAATTTGTTTCTGCGGTTTGCTGGAGGCAAATGTCCAATGTTGTAGTTGCTGCAAATTCCCAGGGTATTATTAAAATTTTAGAACTGGTTTAAGTTGATGAAATTTGTTTGGATACGGTTGATCGATGCCGTTTGATAGTTAGATAAATTATGTTTTGTTTTTCAACATTACTGGTGATCTGGATTGCTAATTATTAAGTCAATGAAGCAAATATTCAACTGAAGTCATTGTAAGTGTTATAAGTTCTGTTTCGTTTTGTAACAGTCAATAAGAGATATGCTTAATTGCGTGTTATAAATTTTTTGTAATCTTATCTTTCAGAAATACAAAACAATTACGAATAATTAACAAACATGTAGGGATGTTGCGATACTACTGATATAATATTGGTATCGATTCTTTTATTCCGATACTAAACTATTAACTCAAGTAAAAAATGATTTTTGTCATAAATATATAAATAATTTTTGTTATATGAAAAATGGTCGGGGATTTTGTAACTAATTGATTGATAGTAATTAATTTTAATAATACACTTTTTACTTTTAATCCGTCGACAATAAAGATATATTTTAAAATTTATTGGCATTGTATTTATTTTATTTTACAATCTTTATAAGGTATCGTATCATATGGGTACTATTTTTCAATACCGATATTTTATCGGGTATCGATACTCCGCTTGTAATACTTTTTTCGATACAGTCATCGTAACATCCTTACAAACATGACAAATGTGACGATAAACATAAATTGTTGTAGTTGCCAGAGTAATTTTAAATGAAGTAAAGTTTTGTGAGGGGCGCAAAATTATGGTTGTGTAAATTATGCGCTGTTATAGATACGCGCAATTAACAGTTTAGGAATGTTTAACAAAGAATATTATCACGATAAATTAATAATAAATAAACCAACAAACAAAACTTAAATATAAGCAAGAAATACTGATTCTGTATATTTAAAAATGTTATTGATCACTTTTAGTCTAATCTGTTCTCTGAAATATTATACGATTTGTGCCAATCTTTGTAAATACAAAAGGTAATAAAATAATTAAGATTTATGACAACTTTTGTTTTTTTTATCGTGTAAAAAGATTGTCGTTTGCATTGTCTTACGTTGTTGCGTATCAGTTCACGTGTTTTTATAAATCCTCTTTGATTCTAAATTTATCTTCAATATTAATTAATATGAAAATATGTGTACATAGTGATCAACATAATGGCTGTACGATTATTATCACATGGCCTAATTGTTAAACTGCGGATTACATGTAATTGATAAAAATTATCAATATGAATATACAAATTTTGCATATAATTCGCAGTGTACTGATTGTACTTTGATGCAGATTATGACTGAAAAAAGAAAGATGATGTTGCAAAAATTAACAAACATGACATAATTAATTTTAAATATTTGCATACATTTTTTTATGCAATGTTCAAACAATTGAATCTTGTGTAAAGAAAATGCGTGACAACTTTTTAGACTACAAATACTCTTTAGAAATTCAAATATATATTTAACGAAGAAAAAAAATCAAAATAAGTCTTGTGCTGTTTTCATTTTCATTTCATTTTAATTTATGTGTCTTTCTTTCATTAATTATGTACAAGAGAAATAATTAGAAGAACAGATTTTGTAGATAGGTGTGAGATAATTGATTGATATCTAAAATGTTAATGTTTCATTTTGTCAGTCAAATGGATTCTAAGATAAATTTGAAAAATAGTATATTTTTAGATCGTATTTTAAAGAGCGCAAGATGTGTATTTGATGTGCAGCGTACATTTCACGATTAATAAAATGAAAATTCAATATGCAATATAAGAAAATGCTTTCAATTTTTTATCACCTTGATCCTGTTTTCAGTTACTTGAATCTATTAACTTTTATAGAAATTCGTATCAGAATTTTCATTTATTCGATTAACAATGCAGGGCTGGACCAAAAATTAAGAAAGCAGAAACAAAAGTATTCTGGTCTTTGGACGACTCTGAGTATACAGGAATCGCAGTTGTTGGACTTGGAAAGAAAGATGCTGAAATTAACGAGCTTGAAGAAATCCACGAAGGAAAAGAGAACGTCAGAGAAGCTGCTGCTGGTACTTACCATATTATTAAATTTCATCCTTCCTTGTATTTTTATTTTGGAGAAAGCCATGATTTCGGAAAAGTTGTTAACCCATTTAAGCCATTTATAAATCAATTAAACTTCAAGGCGATTTTATTATAATAATATCTATTCCCTAAAACAATTAAAAACTTTAGTAAATTAGTTCTGTCGTTGCACTTTGAAAGACATTAAAACTATTTATACTATGATAAACTTCATTTCTAATAGGAAACTGTTAAATTCTATCCTCTTTTTATAATTACAATTAAAATTATAATTATTTAAACTTTTTTATTGTTAGAAATTATTAGATGATTAATTGAAATATTTTATTGTTTTTTAGCCGGATGTCGTGCTCTGGACGCACATGATATTAAAGATATCACGATAGAAAACTTTGGAGATCCTGAATCTGTCGCTGAAGGAGTAGGTTTATCTACATTTATCTTCCAAGAATTTAAACAGAAGGAGAAGCGAAAGGTACCAGCGAAAGTGTCTCTCTTAGATAAAAATGGAGAGTAAGTACATAAATAAATAGGTCCGCTTTTTAGTAAATCGAAACTAAACGTGATTCTAACTTCAAATTTTTTTTTAATTTAGAAACGAATGGAAAGTAGGATTAATCAAAACTGATGCACAAAATTGGGCACGAAGACTCGCTGAAATGCCTGCCAATCTGATGACTCCCACTATATTTTCTGAAGAAGCTAAGTCCGTTCTGTCGCCACTCGGTGTTCAAGTTCAAATTCATGATAAAGAATGGGCTGAAAAGAAAAGAATGGGTTGTTTCTTAAGTGTTTCGCACGGTAGTTGCGAACCGCCTAAATTTTTGGAATTGGCTTACAAAGGGGCCGCGGATAGTAAAGAAGCTCCCGTTGTATTTGTTGGTAAAGGAGTTACTTTTGATTCCGGTGGCATCAGTCTTAAGGTAATATCAATTTTCAAAACCTTTAGCTTAAAAAAAAACATTATAAATTCATTCATTTTATTTTTTGTTAATTCCAGTCTGCGTTACAAATGGATTTCATGAGAGCAGACATGGGAGGTGGTTCCGTTGTAGTTGCTGTTATGAAAGCAGTGGCCGAATTAAAATTAAAAGTCAACATCGTAGGACTTGTTCCGCTTACTGAAAATCTTCCATCCGGAACTGCCACGAAACCCGGTGATGTTGTAATTGCAATGAACGTTAAATCCGTTATCGTCGACAACACAAATGCCGAGGGACGCCTAATCCTTGCAGATGCCTTATGCTATGCTCAAGAATTTAATCCGAAGTAAAAAACAGAATTTTTTATTATCAAATTGCGATACATCATTTCAAATTTTGATGTCATCATTTTTTTTTCTTCTAGATTCATTATAGATGTAGCAACGCTAACTGGTGCCATAAAAATTACCTTTGGTAATGTAACGAGTGACGATTTTCGTTACCCTGTTTTATGCTGTTTACATATTTCTTAAATTGAGACGCAAAAGACTTTGTTCTAAACCATGAATCCATGAATATTTTGAAAGTAATATTTTTCATTGGGCTTATCTAAAATTAAAATGTCAAAGAGAACCACCATGGATAATTATAAAATTATTATGTGCTTCACCCCAAGGTGAAGTAATGATTAATTGGGTTGTTGTTTTGTAAAATTTCTCACCGATAAGATTTTCATATCAAGTGAGAAAATATTCTTTCTCACGCTGGACCCTCGTCCGATATTTCTAAAGATCTACAAAAAACTCATGACGCAACTGTCCCCTTGGACTCTTCTAGAAGTCGAATAAAGAAAATGATGTAATTGTCACAACTACTTTGCAAGTTTCATCAACAAAGAAAACTGACAATTATGCTCCAAACATTCAGGAACTTGCCACGAAAATCGCACTCTACAGTTACCATCAATCTAGCGCAAGTCCGAAGTCAATCGGATTAACACAAGCCTCGTTATTTCACATTTTGCAAATGACAATTGCAAAATGTTCCAAAACAGAGAACTATCTAATTCTGTAGGTTAGCAATGCGTAGATTTAGCAAACTTCCGTACTTGCTATTTTTTGCAAAAACTTCCCAACAAATTGCACAAAATCAACAGATCGACTTCGCACAAATTGGCAAATCGTGCGAATCTTCAAAGCACCCTTCAATGAGTTACTTGCGAATTCGCAAACACAATTTAAGCGGAGACAAAATGAAAAAATCATAGGTTCCTTTGTCTCCAGATTTCATGAGTTGGACCGAACGGGCATCTTGCGTCATACTTGACTTTTGACCCCTGGTTTACAGCTATATAATCTCGCCCCGGAAGGGCTCCACAGCGGAGTAAAGATGTGACATCGGTTGCGACATGTCTCTTTGCCGGTTTGAGTGCCGAAATAAATCTCACCGTGATGAAGTTGAAACTTCAGTGTACCGAACTTAAACTCGTTGTGCGGACATAAACTTCATTGTACAGAACTAAACTCGTTGTGCGAACTTAAAGTCATTGTCCAGAACTGAAATTCATTGTGTAACTTCATTGTGAGAACTAAATCTCGTTGTGCCGAACAATTGTGCAAATGTGACAAGTGCAGGAACAATTATTGCATATCACCTGTGCTGACCCAACGACCAAGACAAGTCCACTTGATGCCAATTCTACCCTTTTTCATTAATCTACGCTCGCTATAAAAAGTAAGATGTGTGCCAAGTTATCACGCGACTTTTTAACTCTTCCGAGGTTGGAAATTCTTGTGTCGGGTTCCCCTCTTTTTATTAATTGAAACGGCTAAGATTTATTTTTGATTAGTTTTTACTGGGAATTGGTCTTGTTATGTTTTTGGTTGACCCCACTCAATGATTCCATCTTCTCAGGTGGAACCTGAATAGGATCCACAAGATTCTAGATAAGTAAACCTGAGAGGAGGTAAGGTCGAGACCAACAGAACCACAGTGTTCTTAATAGTTCGACTAGAATATTCAGTTAATGGGGAAATCATAAACATGAATTCAATGATCCCTTTTGCAAGTTAGAATATTTGCAAGTTAGATATTTCTCTGGTTTTCAGAAGTTATTAACATAAAATAGATCTCCTGGTGGTTTTTTGCATAAAGGTTTTATATTAATTTTTTGATATTAATTTTTATATTAATTGTTGCGTATGATTTTGATATAATTAGTGTGATGATCGTATGTCAATTCAAATATTGTCTAATCTTAGTTCATAACGATCAATAATAAATGGCAGCGAAATATTGTAACAAATGACATCAATTAGAATGTCCTATTTTTATTGTAAACTTTGCTGTTTTTTTTATAATAGTAATAGAGTGAAATGAAAGTGCATGATTTAATTATTCCGACTCCTTCTCCCCAATCCTTCATTGGCGTTTAATCCAAGCCACAGGGTACTGTTGATTTTCCTTCTGGAAAAGACACACAGTGTCCTGATCGCTGTGTTGCGGAATATTTCGGTAGGACGTAACAAACGTTCAGAGATAGCGAGAAAAGTTTGAAAACTGGGATTTCAGGATAACACTTTTCTTTCTTTTTTTGTTAGTTTTTTTAGTTAATTTAAAGGATGGGTTTTTTTGTGTCAGTTTCTATCCATTGGAACTATTCCAGTTTTTTTCTTATTTCCCGTTTAAAGAGTTAAAAGCCATTCTATCAGGGTCAGAACAATTACAATTTTTTAGACAAATTTATTTCATTAGCTAGTAAAGTATGGAATAATAAACTTCATATTTTTACAGTAATGTTTAATTGTTTAGAGGTTAGCCAAATAAGCTACAATTTTGGATCTATATTTTTCTCGTTTAATCTGAATTTTCAAATAAAAAGTGTATACCATGATTATAACTTTGATAGAAGTTTTTTATAAAGAATTTTCATAAATGTTTATTAACGTTGACGTTGCCAATCTGCTCGATTGGTGATTCCCCTTTTTCACCGGCCTGCGCGGCCAGCGGTGTCTCGCGATGTGATGCTCAGCCTGTACGGCTAAACCCCCAGTGTTGCCAACCTGTTCGGTTGGGGATTCCCCCTTTTCCCTGGCCTGTGCAGCCGTGGTTCTCCTCCGTCTATTCGACGGAAGGATCAACCTGTGCAGTTGATCTAATTTGCCGCCTGCTCAGCGGCAATGCTGGAGAAATGGTAGGAGAGGGAATTCGGGTAGGTGGGGGAACTTACTTTTGCTGCTCACTGGTCCTTGGGTGAATCCTGTCGGTCCGGCGGTCGAGAGAAGACTGAAAATTCGGCTCCGCGCGGTGCCTTATATAGGCGTTCGCGCCATCTGACGATGTGATTGAGAGCAGAATAGCGATAACCTCTCACTCACACGTCGCCGCTGCGTCTCGGCGCAGCACTTTCCGCCGCGCTGCGTCATCCCGTGAAAGTAGTAATATGGCCGCGTGAAGAAAAACATGGCCGCGCCCATGTGTTTTGACAGGTCGATGGTTTCAAATTAAATCCAAAACTTATTAACACGAGACAACAAAAATGAAATATAAAAAGATAAAAATCTTCTAAAGCAGAAATTTACCATCTCTAATCGGGGCCCGGGAAGCAATGTAATGATCTTTCCGATAAGCGCCCGGTCGGACCCCTGTCGGAAAGTGCATTGCATTGCTTCCCGAGCCCCGATTAGAGATGGTAAATTTCTGCTTGGGTTGGTGGCCCGTTTTTTTTAAGGTATTTTTATTGGGATCGGTCTGGTAACATTCGTTAATAATATGCAAATTTATTATTATCATTATCATTATCATTATCATTATCATTATCATTATCATTATCATTATCATTATCATTATCATTATCATTATCATTATCGTTATCATTATCATTATCATTATCATTATCATTATCATTATTCATTATTCATTATTCATTATTATATTATCATTTAAAATTATAAAAAGTCGGGCCGTCAAGGTTTTTTTCTTTTTATATTTCATTTTTGTTGTCTCGTGTTAAGGTTTTGATTTAATTATTTCAAAACTTGGCTCTGAAGCTCACATCACATATTTTTCAGGGAAAAGTTCTTATTTAAGGAACAAATTTTT
>JABFQA010001525.1:0-12500 GCA_022817065.1 Probaryconus sp. ZL-2020 | reverse complement strand
TGTTCTTGTATATTTTGCTTTTATTATTACAGAGAAGAAATTTGATCATCCACAGCGGTCCTCCATTGGGACATTTATCTTGTAATCTTGGAAACTTCCGATTAATTTGATAACACCAAAAAAAAAGATAAATGTGAGCATTTTTTAAACAATTTTAAATCGAAACTTATCATATTTTATTACGAATGTCTGTTGTTTCTATTCCTACTTATCTGTGATTATAAAAAGAAAGAAAATTATACAATAAACAGATAACTTGAAACTTCGATCTATAATTTAAAGTCCAGTTTAGATTTCGAAACCTTAGAATCCACAATCTGTTTAAAGCGAGAATCCCCTGCGTCATCATAATCGTCCTATAAATTTAAAGAGCCAGGTGATATGTAAGCAAGTTCGTCGAAACGAATCGACGTCTGCGTAACGCACATGTTGCTGCATTTGATTTAGTTGGTACGTGATTCGCGTTTAATTGGAAATATGGTTCGCGTTGGCCATAAAACGAGAGCGGTGCTTGTCTCAGCGAAAATGCGGATGCGATACTGCGCATCGTGCAGAGCCAAGCACTTTGACTCGGGCACATGTTGTGCCAATTCAGCGAAAACGCAAGCCTGCATGGCGTCAAAAGGAAGAGAATGGTCCGAAAGAGAGAGAGAGAGAGAAA
This sequence comes from Probaryconus sp. ZL-2020, assembly GCA_022817065.1. Lineage (NCBI taxonomy): Eukaryota > Metazoa > Arthropoda > Insecta > Hymenoptera > Scelionidae > Probaryconus > Probaryconus sp. ZL-2020. The sequence goes on along the minus strand of JABFQA010001525.1, from coordinate 11,839 downwards.
GAGAGAAAGAAAGAAAGAGAGAGAGAGAGCCGATCAAAGGGAGACGGCAGTAGTCGAGCGGCGTAAAAGAGAAGGTGATTAAAGATAAAAACAAAAATTGAGACTCTTGTCTGACAGCTGGGCTGCATACGCATAATTCGTAACTGAAGACAAAAATAAGAGGCTCATTTGTACGCTGGAAAAAAAAAAAAAATTCAACCGATACAAGTAAAATTTTATCTAGAAATAGGTAAACCGTTTAGTTAGTATTCGTACGGCTAAACAGTTTGGTTATTCTAGGTTAACAATTGGAACAATGGAAAGTTAATGTAGTTATAATAATTTCTTACTAATCTAACCTAAAATGATAGATAAATGTGTTTACCTATTTGAGTGAATCAATTTTTTTTTTTCAGTGTAGTTGTTTCTAACAGCAAAGTAAATTGTTCAATTTACAATTACGACCTTATTACAGTTCTTGATCCTTTCGATCGTCATTCATTAAAGGCATGACGACGCCTTCAATAATATCAGATTTTCAATTGCTGTCTCAATTAACACTGTCGTCTAACTATGGAATTTATTACAAAAATCATTCTAATTTCTCAGCAAGTTTTAAACGTATATAGCAGCCGTTGGAAACGTTTACCTGGTAAATTAATGCTTGGTTCTTATATTACGTAATCCTGTAAGTTTTCAACAATCGGGGCGAACCATCAACAGTCGAATTTCAACCCTTCGGTTTAATATTAGGCAGTAAGAGTTTTTTCAAGTACGAAAAGAGATAGAGATACGGTTGGAAGCAAAGCTAAGAAGCAACAGAGGAGACACGAGAGACACGCCAACTAGGGGGGGGGGGGGGTAAGCAAAGTGGGGGATGCCATGAGAGCGAAGTTATCCAATTATTGTCTAACCTGGAAGCAACTTTACTTGGTACAGAAGCGTAGGTGGGGAAAACTGGGGAGATTCCCCTCTAGGAATCCTGATACCGTTCTCTACTCTCTACTTACAATCGAGTTGCGATAAAGTAAAGTTTGTTTCAAAACTTAGCACGAATAGCGAAGAAAGGAGAAAGATATTGAGAAAGGTGGAGGGGGGGAATAGAGAGAAAGAGAGAGAGATGATTATGTTTATTGGTGACATGAGACATTCAAATAACAATGCAAATCTAAAGAAGTGTTTGTAAAATATCGTAATTTTAAGAAAACGTCTAAATGCTACTCCTGCACCTTGTACAAAATAACGAGAGGCTGAATCTAATTGTCCTGAGCAAGGAACGTAAAGTCAGCATTCCCGCGGAAGAGGGGAGAAAGAGGACAGTGTGGAGAAAGGACGGACTTGACCGATAACTGGATGTAGCCTGTAGCTTCTGGATGTTGAGTCATTTCGAGCGGTGTCGGCGAGTATTTCGCAACTGAATCTCTGCAAGTGGTACTTTCTGTTTCGTTTATTTTGCCATCACAGCGCTAGTTGTGTATATATATACACATGCATCCAGATTAGATGAGCGATGAGAGAAGAAGATGAGAAATGAAGTGGAACCGGGCTGTGCGAAAAAGAGGGAAATAAAGAGGGGCCGCTGGTTGAGCGTTGGAATGGAAGGAGGCGACTACTTAAAGTTGGTGGAAAGTTTGGTACAGCGGCAAAGTTAACTCAGTTAAGTTCTCCTCTCCTAGAGCGAAAGTTTCGTTCTACAACCCATCCGTGTCTCGACCCAGCCGACTGAGTAGTGTGTTTTGGGATTACCACTTTTGCGCGCTCTTCTTCTTTCTCGGGTCCAGACTTCTCGGTGCCCGCATAAATAATTTACAATTGAAAATCGTCAAAACTGAGAAGAGGGGTAGCTTCTCTTTCAACATTATTGTCAATAAGTGGGACAACGTATAAGAATGAATAGAGTGACGTATTGTGATGTAAATAGAAAAAAAAAAATAATAATAATATGACTATTGCTTATGGCAATGTAACACCGTCAATGAAATATTCTCGGAAACTTGTCATTCCATTGGATGCAATAAGTACTAGAATGATTTTTCGCATTTGAATTCGCGTTGCGTGATGAATGCCGCATAAAGTGAGACGAAGAGTACAGAGAGAAAGAGATTGATGGCCTCAGTGTTTCCAAGTATCGTTCCTAAAAGGACCGTTCAAAAGGAAAAGGAACCGGTCGAGTAATTGCAATTGAATTGAAGAAAGACCATTCCAAATGGCTCTACTGAACTTTGTCTTTTTGTTTCACATATCGCTAAAACTGGATTGATTCCTCTGATGGCTCAAGAGAAACTTTTCGCATGTCCTTCGCCTGAAATAATCATAACAACGGTCGCCGCTTTAACCTTGAAAGTGTGCATGGCGAGCTCACATCACCGGCCAATGGACTCGCGATAGAAATATACGCGAAACTTCCCCTCCCACCACTTTCCGACTCATTCCTTCATCTTCTCTATTCCCAACAATTTACGCTTTACCTGGAACGCAAACAATTTCATACAATGTGCGCCAACAGTAATTCATTAACCATAAGTTTGCCTGAAAAAAAAAAAAAACATATTAATTAATGTATCACAAACGGGACTTGGAAAAAAGTAACGAGAGAGTTTGTCCCATAATTACGGTATGCTAGCAATTACTTAAACGGCGACTTTAATGAATGGAACGTGACTTATCAAACAAGAAAATTCTTTTTTTTTTAATACGGATTGCCCAAAGTAAACTGTAGATGGTGAAATTCATTGCGCTTTGCTCTTGACGAAGTTTGGGTTGAGATGAAATCTCAGGTAAATAAAGAGCCCTGTTGTACCAGCTATGATCTCCCTTCCCTTCGAAGAAAGTCCGTCGGGTTATCCGCAAGAATCCGGTTCTTCGACACGCAAGATATTCGCCGGCCAACCCTTCACTCTTTGGATTGGAAAGGAGAAACGACGTAATGTCTCCATTGGTATTCATAATAAATCCGCAACAGTTTCTTAAGCTAAGGAATGGTCATATCTTTCCAACGTCGTTGTCCATGAATTTGTCAGAACAGGCAAGACTTTTGTCTTTTCTCGTCTTCAGTGGCATCTTCAGTGGCATAGAGCGGTGGTCTTACACGTACGGGGTACTCTCGTATGAATACGCACATCCATCTTTACGCATACATACGTGCGTATCGTTCGTACGAATGTCGCCTTTACAACCGAGGACGAGCGGGCGGAGGACCGGGAGAGAGACACAAGTGCGTGGCGGGAGTAGTTTCATGGAGTTTAGTTCCTCGTATAGTGGGATGGCATCTTGACTCCTCGTACCAGAGAGTATTGCAAGCAATGGCCGGCCCGATCGATGTCTCGGCAACTTCCCACCCTCAACGGTCGTTTTACTGCTGCTCCCCAAACTCCCGTCGCCTCGCAGTCCTCCTTCCCGGCAACCCGCTCGCCGCACACCTATCTATCTCCCTCGCTCACTCACTTCCAACCACTCCTGTTGCCAAACTAAATCCCAGAGCTGCTTATACTGCTTGAGTCTGTTTACAATGGCGATGCGCTACCCCCATTATTCCCGGCTAGTACTTAACCTTCGGTTGATGGAGGAGAAAGAAGCGCCCTAGGTGGAACACGGGGAGTTCACACCGGCGGGGAGGTGAGCGGGGACAGGATGAACTACTCACCCGGGCAGGAGGAGGTGTGCGTTCGATAGCTATCGTACGAGAAAAATAATATTGGTTGACTTATATATACTTTGACACGAGCTTCCATTCGGGTTCAAGTAAACGTCTGTTAGACAATACTGTTTCCTAACGGCGTTCTCATTCGTTAACGTGACTAGCATCGATGAGTTACGGCACAAAGAGTTTTAAGAGTTTTCTATTAAATGCAAGCACTATGAGAAGTCAACTTTTTATGCTCTTTTTTTTTTTTTGTTCATCTCGCTCTTCTTTCTACTTGCTCTTTCCATCGATTACCGAAGTAAATCGAAATGTATTCCAGAAGAAACTTTATGAGTTCAACAAATTACAGTCAAACCTCCGAATAGTAGGACAATAATTAATTCATGTCCCAATCTAATTAGTGCGACACTTTTGAGCTACAGACCGCCCAAAGCGATCGCACATTGCAAAAGGTAGTTGTTGTTTCGAACGTTTGGTTTATTTAATAAAGAGAAAGAATGTAACAAAAGAATTTAACAAAAAAAAAAGAAAAATTATATCATATAATACAAGTTTTGATACAAGATCCAAATATTATTGCTTATCTTCAACGTTCGTATTTTTCAGAGGTTCGACTACTATACTTTCCAGCTGTGTCGCTAATCACTGGAATCAATAAGCTGATAATTAAATGATTTAATTACAATTAGTCAGTTTTTCATCGAAAAACTCGATTGAATAAATAGCAACACTCAAATTAATCCCTTACTGTTTGTGTCGATGGGATATCTCTATATCTCCTGAACAAAACAAACGAAAAAACTATTATCATAGATTATAGATTAATCGTTTAAATGACATCATTGTTTTTGCATCTTTTTATGACACTTGATCCTGTCTTTCTCATTTTTTAATTCCGTCTCTCACACTCATTGAAATCCAATCGAGTGACATCGTCTTTACCAATATATAAATATATATACGTATATATTATTGCTCGAAGTCAAGGAAAAGAGTCGAAACAATGCTCTTGTACATTGGTATTAAATTCCTCCGCATGGAAGAAAATCATGAATGAAAGATAGAGTTTTCAAGTTGCGCTTGCAGTGCGTCTCGAATGCCTGCGATGTTTTGCGAAAAATACCGACATACGTGGGTGATTACAAGGCCATGCTGGATGGATCCAAGTTTCGAGCACACAGCCGAGAAGGCGCGCGTGAGCACGCTCAACGAGCTAACATATACGTATGAACAAGTTCAACGCTCGCAAGCCCCGAGTTAAACTTCTCTGCATGTTTCTAGTGTCTACGATTTAGCGCAGTGTGACGACTGACGACCCTTCCCTCCCAACTTGGCTATAGTTCCGTTCTAACCGACATCTTTAATGAGTCAAAATTCGTAAAGAAGTAGTCAAGTGAAAATATCGTGTTGACTGATTTTCCACTCATTTATAAACAATTAAATTTGTACGCAATCTTTTGTTAGAAAAATTAATATTCCATGAACTGACAGGTTTTTCCTAAAATCCATATCAATTTGAATAAAGAGCAATCACTGAGTTTTAAGTGATATGCCTTCTGATTGAAATATGTAATTTTGTTATTCAAAATTTTTAAAATGTTTAAGACGACACACTGTTCGAGGATATCTTTACCGAGGTCGTCACGTATCCTGTCTGAGGTCCTTTGGAAATTCACCGAATTTCTACAGCAACTGAATGATAAGTTGTTTGAACTGAACATTTAGTCAGTCCCTCATTCATTTAGTGCTCATAAAATTTGGACGAGTTTACTATGTTGAGGTCATGGTGATTCCAAACTGGACGTAGCAAATAGTGCTATGATTGGTCAATGTTTGTCGAAGTTATGATCTGTAGCGGGATATTCAAAAGTTTGCACATTCTGATGCCGGCAACTGGTCATGCTTGCAACTATGCAAATTGTGTTAAAATTTGATGTTTACATGTCTTCACTTGTTTTTTATTTTTATTCCCAATAAGAATCACTGCTCTCAGTTGTTTTCTGCTACCCATTTTCTGCTAGTTTCAGTGTCATAAAGTTGTTGGGGTAAAATTTTTTTTTTTTCAAATTTGACCAATAAATGTTTGAAGCTTTTCAATCTGTTCCGATAAATGTAATTATATTCCACGGTCACTTGAACCGTCTAGTTGTATTGCGACGTTTTCAACATAACCTCAAATTTCATAGCGAGTGACGCGGCAGCGTCACAATCATTAAATTTACCGCAATCTTTCGGTAATGTTAACAACTCTGTTGTGTTAGTTATCTTATCCTAGTTACAATTTCTGTTGTCCCTACAATTTACTTTACTCCTTGCATTTTCGTAATAACATTGCATTTTCTTTTGTAGTAGCTCCTTATGTACAAAGTCTGTATATACTACTGACAGAGTATCGTTTGTATAAAGTGCCAATACAATACAATACAAACCAATGTATGCAATTCAATAATTGTTAATGAATCATGTTAATTTACAAGTTAAAAATCAGTAAGCATTAGAGCAACAATAGACAAGTTCAGTGGAACCTGCCAATGAAAAGTTTTCATTGTACTTTAGTATACAGCACATGACGTTTGGTTACATTTTTTGTGTAGAATATCCGTAATGATATTGACCTCCAGTATAAAAATATTGAACCATACAATTACTATTTTTTTATCTATTTCTAATCCACATATATCTTTTATACGTAAAAATTCTAAGGCCTGTAAACGAAAAAAAAATAATTGTAATAAAATAAACAATTAATACAATAACAACAAGCATCATCATTTAACATCCGTTTTAACAATTGGCAATTAAGAGGAGAGAGCGGAGGCAAAAGGAAAAGAAAAAAGCGAGTTGGTGAAACGGAAAATTGATTGATTGATAATTTAAAAATTGGATTGAAATCGCGTTTCCTTACAATGTTGCGCAAGCCGTCGCGTGTGTATGTCTATCTATCGCGACGTCGCTTATACGCACAGAGGAAGGTGATTGCGCACGCATGCAGGCGTGTGTGCGTCTTGCGAAGCGCAGCTCCCAACCAACTTCGAGGGACACGCACACCAAACTAACTGAAGTGATGCTGACGCGTGGTTTATGGCACATGCCAGTTTTTTTTATTATTATTATTAAGTGATAAAACGGGGCGAAACTAACCTGTCGGAGGCTGAATGCGATGCCGCCTTTATTTCTTATTCCTTGGCTCAGGTTTCGGTTTAACAAGCACTAGCTATCACAAAAAGTTATCACTGGTCGCGCACGCCGTGTGTCCGGCCGCCGCCGCCGCACGAGACGGCGCTCCTCCGTTTTAATTTTTTCTTCGGCGAGTCTCTGCGAATGGTCCCGAGCGGACCGCGAAAAAAGGGGCCTCAAGGTCCCGGGGACTGACTCGAAACTCCCGCACTGACTGATAATTAGCGTTTATACGCCGGATAAATTGAAATGCCGCACGCGACCACACGAATGCGCTCGCAACTCTATCGCTCACTAAAGGAAAATGGCGGCCTCCGGCGGAGCGCGCCACCGACACTTTCCGTTCTATGCCGATCAAAGCCGACTCGTAACGATTGCGCTCGAATCGACGAGACCGCTTTGATTTCCCTTCCTTTTTCCAACTTATATATCGCATACAGAATCTTTATGCTTTAAATCATCAGAAATAAGGGACTCGGGACATTCGGAAGTTGGAGGATACAAATGACATGTAGGTTCGCAAGCAGAATTTCACAGATATAAAATGTTTAAAATATTTTCAGTTATTTTGATATATTTTCAAAAATTTTAATTTGTATAAGCAAAAATATTATACATTGTTGTTACTTCTTATGTAATATTATTTTATAAATTTCTTTAATACTGTCAATGTCAAAAAGGTATTAATATGAAAATGTTGGAGGGTCTTAGTAAATCTATCTGGAATAATAAAAACTGTTTAATCATTAAAAAGGTAATATTTATTTCATCCTTGGAGCACAACCTTCTTTCCTTAATAATTTAGTTTCATCGTCAACGTATTTTGAATCTTTAGGCACTTTGTAATCCGATACATGATCTACTCTGATTGTCTTTTTTAATATCTGAAAAAAATAATTTCTTATAATTAATTATAAATGTTATGTGTAAGTAATTATAATTTTAGTAATAATGCTTACTTTAGTTCCATTAAAATTATCAACTGCTAAGTCAGTGCTCCTTTGGTCCTCGTAACATAAAAATCCAAATCCTCTCTGTTTGCCAGTTTCTTTATCTCTTACTAAATTAATATTTACAATTTCTCCAAATCTGAAATAAATCAAAATCAGTTGAGAGTTGTACAACTGACTTTTTAAGGATAAATTTAAAATGTAAACTCACTGTGAAAAAATAGCTATAACATCTCCTTCCGTTAAATCGTAAGGCAAACCACCAATAAAAATCCAGGCACTATCTCTATATTGATCATGCCAAGAAGACTTTCCTTTAACTTGTAATTCTTGTTCACTTAATTTTTTCACGTTTTTCACGTTCCTGAAATAAAGAAAACATTGTACGTTGAATGTAAATATAACCTTATTAACGAATAGCTAACAACCAACGTGTTCGAGGGTTTTATTTTGATTACTAATAGACATCTAACATTGTTAATATTGAATTCTTTTATATAGTGATGAAATATAAAATTATAATAATTGATTACTTACGTCATAGGATTCATGATTCTATATTTATTGTATTTTTATGTGTTATATATTAAAAAAGAAAATATTTATGTATATACATTTATATACAAATTATATATAATGCAGTGCTTTGCATATATATATATATAAACCTGTATGGATCTTGCAATGCAACTTGTTTACTGATACTTTGATAGCTTTGTGATTTAAAATTACAAAAGACCACCAGATGGCGCGATGATACAACAATTGAGCGTAGGACAAAATTCAACAAGTTATGAGGACGTTTGAGATTAGGTTGGATCATATCATGACATCGAGATAAATATCCCCTCGTTTTTAAGATAAATTTTTATAAGAATAATATTTTGTTAAGATATTAAAGAAAATAAACAGAATTACTTATTTAACTATTGACAATTTTACGTTTTTCAAATCAATACAATAATAGTTATTTATTTGAAATGTTTAATTTTTTAATTAACACTTCATTAAAGAGTATTTCATAAACTGTTCCACTGTTACTTGATACAAATCTAGAAAAACATCTTCAGGTAAAATATAAACGAGATTTTCAATACACAACGTAATATATAAACAATGTTTTCTATCGAAGATAACTCGTTCGAACAACAAATTCAAATTTCCCGCTGAAATTTAAATGAACTTAAGCGGACGAGTGGGTACAGATGCAACGTGGTTCGCTGTCGCTGGCGAGCCAACTACTCGTGTAGTTGAGTGTCGCTAGCGTTTCGTCGTTTAGCGGAAAACGCACTTTATCATATAAGAAATACACGAATTTAGAAATTGCGAGCATTTCACACGCATTTTGTAACAAATTCTAATAATCGACTGCTTTACTTCGATTCATGTAATTTCTTTTCCTGTTTACACTTCGCAGCAACTCATCAGCTGGAATAATCAAATACAAAATATAATGGATATAATCTAATGTCAGATTAATATTTCCCAGTTACTTGATTATTTTTAAAGGTATAAAATTCCCTTACGCTTTTCTGCGCTATAATATTTTCCTGGAAATTCGTGCCATTAAAATTCTTGAGAAATGTCAGACCTAAAGAGTTTGGAGCATCCTACTTTGAAGGTGAGCAAGGCTTTTTGCGCAACAATCTCATACGTTAATTCACAATGGATTTAAACAGAAATTCCACTCTCATATTCTCGTGACGAAACTATTTTGTTTCCATTTTCAGACAAAACCTGATATAACCTTAAATTTTTTGAGAAAATTTTACTCCATAGAATTTTACATTTTCTTCCTAAAAATATAAGTATCGGTATGACAAAAACGTTTAAAAACTTTATTTTTAACTTTTTGTTTTGTAAAAAAAATTATATTTATTTATATGATTTTGAAATGTTTATTTTTTAAATATATGTGTCAAAAACTGACCCTTTTTTTATTAATCTCTGACTGAAAACATATAGAAAAAAGTTATTGAATAAAAACAATATTTACACTTGTAACTGTAAACTTATAATAATTTGTTTGTTATTATGGTTTCAGGTGCCATACGAGTTGTTAAATAAAAAATTCAGATCAGCACAAAAAACTTTAGATCGTGAAGTATCCCATGTTCAAGCAGCAGCTAATGAATTAGAAAAAAATTTAGATGGAGAAGATGAAAAACCAGTTGCCACGGGAGAAATCACCCGACTTTTGGGTGGTGTCGTTGCCCGACTTCAGGTTATTAATTATATTAATATAACGTAAAAACATTATATAATGTAAAAAATAATTGTAAATTATTTTATCATTCTAATAGGTGTTAAAAAGAAAAGCTGAAGAGTCAATTGCAGAAGAACTGCAAGCTGGCATGGTTTGTAAAAGACGATTAGATCATCTTAAAGAACACAGTAGTTCTTCTCCAAGTGCGGTAAATCAATGGCGCAGACAAAGGCTCGATCGAATGTTAGTAGAGTACTTTTTACGGAAAGGTTATTATAAAACAGCCATGAAATTAGCTGACAGTAGTGATCTTAGAGACCTCACAAATATCGGTAACATTATTTTAATGACTATATTTTTCATACTGAATTATAACAATAATATAAAAATAAACAATCTTCAAATTCATGAACGTCTTTCATTTTCAGATGTCTTCTTGGTATCGCGAGAAGTAGAGAAATCATTAGCAAATCATGAAACAACTCGATGCCTGAGCTGGTGTCACGATAATCGATCAAAACTACGTAAATTAGGTAGTACGATGGAGTTCAATTTACGTGTACAGGAATTTATTGAATTGGTGCGCGCAGATCGCAGGCTGGATGCTGTAAAACACGCTAGAAAATGCTTTGCCAATTACGATGAATATCAATTACAAGAATTACAATGTTGCATGGGTCAATTGGCTTTCCCTGCTGATCCATATCTTAGTCCTTATAAAGATCTACTTGATGAAAAAAGGTATAATAAATATCATAATAATTAATGTCCATAATGGCACACAAAAATATCTCAAATGTATATAGTATTAACAAGTATTAATATAAATGTTATTGTGATATATAAAATAAAAATAAATTCAAAACTCTTATTATTTAGATGGGATAGACTTATTGAACAATTCAGACACGAAAACTATAGACTTTTCCAACTGGCAAGTCAAAGTGTTTTCACAGTTGCTCTACAAGCTGGATTATCAGCGTTAAAAACACCGTTGTGTTATAGTGCAAATAAAGAGGGAAGAAATCCAAGTTGTCCTGTATGCAATGAAGCGCTCAATGAATTGGCAGCACCATTGCCTTTTGCACATTGCACACAATCAAGATTATTCTGTAGTATCAGTGGACAACCATTAAACGAATACAATCAACCGATGATGATGCCCAATGGTTATGTTTATGGGGAACAGGTAAGTTAATTGATAACGTACATAAGAAGTCAAGGGCTTATTAAGCACGCTCTTGATATGCAATATATTATTAAACATCAAATGATTTCTTTTTTTTTTTTATTTCAGGCTTTGGAAAAAATGGCCCAAGAAAATAATGGCACCGTTATTTGTCCAAAGACTAAAGAAGTATTTCCATATAAAAAAATAGAAAAGGTTTATGTCATGTAATATAAATACTTAAATCAAATGCGAGCTGTATCATACTTAGAGGCTTTTTCTCATTTTACATGTTTATCTTTAATAGAATCACTGTGTTTCAATATATGTAATCATAAATAAACTATATTTTGAAGAAATGAAACTGAACATATGCAGTTCTTTTAATAATAGTGTAATATAAAAACCCTCTTATGAAAAAAAAAAAAACTGTTAAATATTGCATATTTAATTTTGTTTCACTTTTTACTATTCATCTAAAATATATAAATTCAGGGATTGGTACATGTTATACTCATGTAAAAAGCATTTATTAATATTGTTAAGAATTTTATTATTCAACACATTTTCTATGTCATTGAATGTTTCAAACGACGATATATTTTTACACGCCGCAAAACACTTTTAACAACAGACATACATTTTTAACAGAAATCATGTATCGTACAAAGATCGTTTTAATTTTAAATAAAAAAAAAAAAAAAAAAAAAATTACA